>NJDC01007187.1:135174-165553 GCA_002245475.1 Calephelis virginiensis | reverse complement strand
ACATTATTTAAATTGGTGATTAAAAGTTAAACAACGTTTATGAATAAGCCTGTTAATCAACAAAATGGCTGACTAAATTTCAAACAGCTGATTTTATGTGCAATGACAAAAAGCAACAAATAGCCATTTAATATGGCTTATTTGTGTATTCTTATGAATTTTCTATAATATACGAATTGAAATATTTTGATTTCGTTGAAGTTTGGACAAATTTGGACAGGATATGTTGAATTTTGGAACAATATAGGACTATAATAATATGTTTTATTATGAAGATAGCCAATGACTCATATGAAGAAACGAATAGTTTTCCAGAACATTTTTTTATAATATTAGAAGCAGAAAAGTAGACAGATTTTCTGATGGTGAGAATTTCACGCTGCCTAGAGACACCAAAGGTGGCAATGGTGAGTTTCCAACCTGAGGCCGGGGTGTTAAGCCCCGAGCAAAAGTAAGTTTACCCGCTACTTTAGTCTACTAACCGGAACAATTCAAGAGCAAGCGCTGACGTTAAGGCGGCAGGAATAGGTAAGGCGGTGGTACCAATCCGGGTGAGTCGCTGCGAAACTCACCTCCTAGTCAGTTGTCACGGTGCTAGTGACGATAAGCCTATGCTTGCTTTTTACGCGCTGTCTAACAGGAAGGTAGATGGTTTATTCTACAAAGGAACTCAAACTAACACGGGGAAAATATTACAGAAATGACATCATTTTATACTTAGCTTAGTAACATAATGTAGATGCATTAAAAAACATTATTTTTGAAATGCAGTGTATCAGTTCAAATGTTTTGTTACTAAGTTGCATCAACTTTTATTTACTCTAATAAATTTAATTTTAGTGTAGTACAATACTAGTAGTACTGAACTTTTACATCGCATTGTTTAAAAAACGCCAACAAGTTACATAGCCCAGGTCCAGCACATTAGCAGGTAGATAGTTATAGACGAGGAATATAAATACTCTTTAGCAAGAGGTCATAGACGTCCGACACTGTATTCAGAAACAACATGGAAACCAAAGATAATATAATCACTATGGAAACAACGATGTTGACTACGGATGACAATTACTTAATTCTCTTTTAGCAAAAGAAATACGCGTACAGCCACATTTCTACCAAAACCTACCAAGTTAAACAGTATTTAACTAAGCATTGTCAAAATTTACTTTATGAATAACAATTTTTTAAACAATGTTTAAGGCTTAATCAAGAGATTAGTTAAGCAATGTTTAGGAGGTTATTTAACTACTTTTTATGAATAAGGCAGTTAGGATTTAATCAATCCTAATCCAAAACTTGTTGTCCAAGATTGATATTTTGATCCATTTCTATGTTATCGCTTGCCAATAACATATCTGTGGACAGGATAAATATGGCAATTAGGTATGGGATAGGCCGCCGGATACGCAGCTATCTAGATTGCTTGAAATCCATTACATTAAGATACATTATTAACATTGGCCGTAAGCGAGCAAGCGCTTTGCGGGTATTTTAATGACTGCACATATAAATACCTATAAATATTCAATTCGTCTTCTTTTTGTAACTGTGTAAATTCAGTTTCAACACAGAATTTTTCCTTTATTTATATTATGTCTATATCTTATGTTTAATTTGAATATTAGGTAATATTAGGCTCTTGATTTGCATTTGCAAAAACTTTGCAGGGATGACTCTATCAATGAATCTTGACATAAATACGTAAAAAACAAAATATTGAAACAAATACGATTTATGTCAACGCCTTGTTGCGTTACAAATATAATAATAATAATAAATCTTTATTTCACGTAAACCTACAAGAGGCACCTGTGACGTGTCTATACAATAATAAATCTACCACCGGATCGGAACGCGGCCGCACACTGAGAAGATCTGGCAAGAAACTCGTCGGACTTGTCTTTTTTTAAATATGTTTGCAATAATTAATGTAATGATACATTATATTTATAATAGATTGGCCTGAGTAGCAATAAATCCCAAGCCGTCTTTTCAGCTTAATATTCAGCAATGGTATAATAACCCTTTTCATTTAATTTACATTTAACATATTTCTTAATTGGAAGTTCTTTCACATAATTGGGAAGTTTATTGTAGAACTGTATACATTGGCTCATGAGAGAATGGCTTACTTTGTTTTTCTTCCTTGTATTGACACAGTGTATATCACAATTTCTTTTAAATGAACTTGAATTTCTGTGAACATACATTAAGTTTTCAAAGATATACTGGGATGCTACAGTTAGGATTTTGATTTCTTTGAATTTTTCTCTCAGGGAAACTCTTGGGCGTAGGTTATAAATGGCCTTTATGGCTCTCTTTTGTAAAATAAATATACTTAGTATTTACTTCGGCAGAACTCCCCCAGAAAAGAATTCCATACGACATGATGTTGTGAAAATAATTAAAATAAACCATCCTAGCGGTTTCAACATTAGTTAATTGTCTCATTTTTTTAACAGCATAAGCTGCCATAGAGCTTACGTACATTAGGTTTCTCAATTTCATCACAATAACATGCGCAGACGCGTCAACTTTCTTATTTGTTTTGGTAGTAGTATCACCGCGTGCGTAATACGCTTCTTCCTAGTAGGAGCCTAGAGTTCTTACCGAGTTTTGCAAATAGCGATCAGATTTGCGTAAGCACGCGTCTTGATTAACTACATTTTGTCATATTTATGACAAATTAATAGACACACACACACATATACACACGTTGAATTGGTAAATTGGTCCAAAAAAAGGAGGAGGTTCTTGATTCGACTGTGTGTGAGTTTGTTTTTTTATGTTATTTACGCGATTATTCCTTCAATAGTCAACCGATTTTGATGTTTTTTTAGAAAGATAAGTCATGAAGTCGTGATTCTGAGGTGGTTTCGTATTAATTTTATCATGATCCGACTGGTGTCCAGGCACGCCCAGCCCCAAGCGTGCTGCTCGGGGCTCCAGCAGCGCGGGGCGAGCCGCGGCCGTAAAGGGCTTGAGCGGGTGGACAGCTGCGACAGCTCCGGGACCGCACGCGACAGCGACACCAGCGGGGAAATGATCGTCGACAGCCGCCCGCGGCGCCAAAAGAAGTCCGTCGTCTACAAGGAGAAACCCCTCAACAGGTGAGCTTTCACATCGTTTTGGTTTCAAAGAGATGTCATGTTGGTGTCATTGTAACTAAAAAATCTATTTTAGCCGAGAATTTAAAAACGGGCCTTACGTAAGGTTGTGACGACCCTATCAGCTAGATAATTTAGACTGGATTATTCAAACAGTGCGATCAACAAGGTAATAGAATACTGCAACGAATCTCTCGGATTTTTTTTGGACATTTTACACAAAATGAACCTAACCCCAAAGTAACCAAATTATATGCTTCTGTTATGGGTGTTAGTCAACGATAATAATACATATAAATACTTAAATAGATACCAGGATTAATTTAATAAACACCCAGACCCGGAAATGCAGACATCTAAATGTTCATCACACAAATGCCTGCCCCCGTCGGGAATCGAACCCGAGCCTCGCGATTGATCGGTATAGTTACGCGTGTACGCTAGCCACTCGACCAACGAGGCGGTTATTGCTTTACTTTCTATTCTACTCCTTATAAAAGGGTATAATGCATAATAATATACATAATAATGCCAAGTTCACCAGTATCAAGTTTATGTTGGAGGGAACGACAAACTTATTTTCGAAAGAAGCTTAGATAAAGCTTCAGAAAACCTTTATATTTTTTACCTGACGTGTATTTTTGACACAACTTTTTTCAACTTCCCGGTAAAAACACTCAAGTCTTAATCGACCATTCACTAAAATATTTTATGTATATTGTTGGTCGAAACGCACTTAATAACGGCCTGTCTCTGGTATAAATTTTCATGATAACATGTACGTTTTCATTGGGTCAGCACTTCTAATCATCAAACTGAAACTTAAAAACTTAGTAGGCGGTAAATTCTATACTTGTTATCGTCGGTGCTTGGTGGAATTCCATTCTTGATGCAATTTATTTAGAAACACTTGTACTTTCCACAATATATTTTATTATTTTTATGGTTTAGCCAACCGGTTTCGCTATACAAGCCCTGATGATGCTTGTGTAGCGAAACCGTTTGGCTAAACCATAAAAATAAAAAATAATAAAATATATTGTGGAAAGTACAAGTGTTTCTAAATAAATTGCATCTTAGTAGGCGGCTATAAAATATTGAAATGTAAAAATATTTGGTCCTTCGAGCCGGATATAAATTAGTGGCTTAAGTACCATAAGACAGTTACAGTCTTAAATGATCGTTTTGTTTAAAAAAATATATTGCATCAATAGTAATAGTAATAGTAGTAGTAGTAGTAATTTAATTAATTATTTCCAGAGACGTCAAAATATGTTTTTTGTGAAGTTTAAGATTTATTTCTATCGAACCTAGTTTATTTAATCGAGTTTCGGTTTTAATTCTTAAGGAATTTTGTGAACTGTTAGTACATATACAAAGTTTTTATTAATTATCAGTTTTCATAGGTTTAGTTTTAGATTTATGTAAGAATGATTGGGCATATCTGAAACATACAGCGTCTTAAATCAAACCAAATTCTAAAGAAAATATTTTATGAAATATTCATTTTTTTTGCAGAAAACTTCGAAGATAATCAAGACTGGAAATAATAGCAATAAGGAATTTTAGAGAAGAAATTAGCTTTTGAGCACTAGCACTTTGTATTTATAATATAATTATAATTTGTGCGCAGTTTTGAATGAATGTTATAGAAACTTCTGCTGAAGTGTTCGTTGGTTGATAGTTAATACCTGTTGTTGTAAAATACCTATTAGATGACTGATATTGATTTTATAAAAAAGTAATTTAATTTAAAAATAGCACTTAAATTGATAACAATATCAAAATTTAGTAAAGGACCAAATTATTAACTTTCATTATAATTATCTTGACTGATAATACAAGCGTTATTGATGATAATTATCAAAATAATTATGATTACACATTAATCATTAACATTGTAATAATTTTGTGTACTTGCGATTAACGATTTTAAAAGTTTTGTATCATGTTCATTTAAAAGATATTTGAAAACCTAATTTTAATCTTTCGTTTTGCAAGTGCAAAATGTCCATTGCAATGTCTAAACTCTGTTTATATGAACTACACTGAAATGCAATTTTTTCATGTTTATATTAAAAACCCAAACTCAAATTATAAAACTCAAACTCAAATTATTTTGTAGGTAAGGCATCTTACACTTAAAATATATTAGCTAGTTTCATCCTTTGATCAAAGTACTGGAGGAAACTTGCATTAGGAATTTGCTCTTAACAACAAGGCAAAAATATGCGTTCATTGCATAATGGATTTAGCAATGCGAATACTTTATGACTCTTAAGACTAGAAGACTCTTGGGCGAGTCTCGTACTCGTTCGCAGTAAGTATCATCATAAATGTAGATGATATTTGTTGTCAACTTTGATAAAAGTTTTATGTAAAAATGTTATTTATAGATAAATCAGTATTGCATTTGATAAGATTCGATTTTCGGCGTTTTGCCATAACAGTAAAAAGGGCAATATTAGTAATAAATTCGAATTTTTCAATGTTGTATGACTTTCGTAAAATGAAACTGATAATTGATGGATATTTCAAATATTAAAAATGTTGTTTTTTTTTTACAGACATTATAAATATTTCTGCTCCTAATTAAACACTTTAAGTTTATAACAGTACTTTTCGTGTTACATACAAAAAGAAGATATAAAAAAATGGTTTTTGGTATATCTCTAATATTTACAACTCTTTCTCAAATTATACTATATAAATGTACAATTGTCTTTTTCAAGGCCTAGGCTACCTTAAAATGAGGAAATACAAACTTACCGCCGAGACTATGATTTATCATTATTTTCATACAATCAATGAGTCGCTACGCTTTTATGAGCATTCAGTTTTATTTTACGGGAGTTGACATATTTTAGGTATTGTTGACAATACTCATGTGTGAATATTTAGACTATATGTTCTGGACAGATATTGTACCTAACTTTAATTGAATATTAATTAATGTAATTTGTAAATAGGTGATTCATTGTCAAGCGTTCAGACAAAAGTATAACCGGATGTTACGTAAGGGCTTTAAAATACTTGCTTTTTACCCATTGCTTGAACCAACTCAGTCTTTTCAATACTTTCTTAAATAAGAAACACTTACGAAAATAGTTTTTAGCGATAAATAATTTTGTTTATTAATAACTCTAAAATCACTTGTCGGATCTTTATTAAATTTATATGGGACCACATCTGAACCTACCTTACAAAAAAAGAATAAGAAAATCATTATAAATAGTCCAACCAGTTGCTTTACTTTATGCAGGTTTTGAATTTAGGTGTATTATATATAAATATGTGCAAGTTTGGTATATATCTAAATGTGTTTTCAAATGTTAATGATCAAACTATTTTTCAAATGAAGTCAGGTTGAGTGGTAGAGAATGCCATGTAGCATTAAAGCCACCTTCGTATTGTGTATTGCATGAGTTTTTCAATAAACAATATAGTTAATAAGCTGTCGCTTTTATTCCCATTGTTATAATGTGTTTTTTACCTGCTGTCAAAGGTTAAATGGTTGGAATTATATACAATGCATTTTAAAGGGCGGAATAATCGCGTAACAAACAGAATAGTCTGTTAAAAATACAAGCCTAAGGCCTAAAGCTAAAACACGGGCAGATGCGGGCGCGGGCGCACGCGTTGTAAGACCGCTGCGGGCCACGAACCCGCGAGCGGTCACGTAAGATCGCTACTAGTATAATTTTGATCTCGAGTGTGTAAAGTTGTGTCTAGTTGAATACCATGGATTATTTACTTATTTATTTGGCGCTCGACTGATTTGTAGAGACATACATATACATACATATCTTCACGCCGAGTCCCTTACGGGGTAGGCAGAGAGTATCGAGTGCCAGACCTCACGATCCTGACAAACCTGTCTTGCTTCCTTCACATTCATAACCCTTTTCATAAAATCACGCCGGTTTCGGAGACTCTTGACACCACCCTCGGATAATATCCGATTGATCTGATCGTGAAATGTCAGCCTTGGTCTCCCCGGGTACCTACATCCATCCACATTCGCATTGTATATCTGCTTTGTCAATCTTTCATCTGTCATTCTTTCCACATGACCGAACCAGCGGAGCATGCCCTTTCGCATTTTAACACCAACACTTTCTTTCAATCCCACTCTTTCTCGGATTTCACTGTTACGAATACGGTCAGCGAGTGTTACACCACAGATTTTCCGTAGTGCTCTCATTTCGACCGCATTTATCCTACTTTCATGCTCTTTCTGACATACCCAACTCTCACTTCCATACAATAACGTTGGAATAAGCACAGAATTATGCAAAGCGAGTCTAGCTTTTTGACTCAAAACCTCGCTTTGGAATAGCTTACCCAACGCTCCATCACACTATTCCCTGCACTCACTCTTCTCTCTACATCCGCGGTGTACCTTCCATCCCTGCTAAAAGCACAACCAAGATATACAATTTCATCCATTTGTTCCAGCACTACATCATCAACCAAAACTCTTACATCCGTTCTGGCTACGTCTCTTTCAAATACCACTATTTTGGTTTTCATCGCATTCAAATGTAAGCCCCTTTCTTTACAATCTTCTTCCATAACTGTGACCAGTGTTTGCAACTCAGATGGTGTAGAGCCCAAAAGTACAGTATTTGTAGAGACAAACCAGTTCTTGTGCGCCCGCGCCGTGAGTCCGCCGTCCGCCGCGCGTGTGACAGTCCGTCGCCCGCGTCCGTGCTCCGTCGCACGCGCCTGCGTTGCCTAAACTATTTTTCATGATAGACACGCGAGCGTGCGTCTGCGCGAGTTGTAGCGTTAGGCCTTAATGCTTGCTTTCTACCTACATTGTCCAAAAATGATTGATATTTATATTAACGAATATATAGGTAAAAAGCAACCGATGACATTAGACCCGGACCCCTCTATCAACATGTTGCCATTTTTATTCCAATCCGGTTGAATTGTGGATCTCACGTGGCGACAATGAATCAGCATTTTATTACAAATAAATGTTTAAAATATTTTATGTCCTTTTTTCCATTTACCTGCGAGATTACCTAACCTATTATTTTGCTAGCCTAAAGTCTGACTTGCGATCTAAAACTAAATTGTTTTGAAATAAGAATCGCCACTTTAATCTGCCTAGGCCACTGACTCCAGATTAGTTGCTATTCTTTTAAGAAATACCTCAAACTACTTTGGAAAAAAGCTCACCCCGATATAATATTGAAGGGCACAGGGGAAAAACATGCAATGTCACATTTTTATGTTTTTTGAACTGGCAATGCCATTGTGAAGTCTTGTTTTTGAGGTTAGTTTGTTCGTCCTGTTGTTCTGTCGTCCTGTTGGCGTGTATTTAATATATTTTTATAAAAAATGTCACTTTTTTTTTATTTTTATTTTTTTATGATATTGGAAGGCAAACAAGCAGACGGATTTCCTGATGTTAGGAAATTCACGCCGCCTAGAGACACCAAAGGTGGTAATGGTGCTAACCTGAGGCCGGGATGTTAGGCCTCGAGCAAAAGCAAGTTTACCGGCTACCTTACCCTCCGAACCGGAACACGTCATGATGTTATGGCGGCAGGAATAGGTAAGGCGGTGGTACCAATCCGGGCGAGTCGCTGCTAAACTGTACCACCTATGTGACGGTGAGCCTATGCTCGCCTTTCACGAGCTGCCTGGCAAGGAAGCCAGATGGTCTATTCTACATAGGAGCCCGGACCAATACGGGGAAAATGTTAAGAAGAAGATTAGACTTCAAAGTCATGAAACTGGTCCAAGTTGTAATTGCAAGAGATACAAGTGTTTTGAAGCTGTGAATGATGAAAAGAAAGCAAGAATTTTGAAGGATTTCAACCTGTTGGTTGAAAAATCCTTCTAATGATGAACATCTAGGGATGAACAAAACCTTTATTTAAGTGGTCTAATAAGTGTTTTGGAAATTCAAAGAAGACGACCTAGAAAAGAAGAACCTGAAGCTAAGTTACATACAGCAAATTACGCCTACAGAGTAAGAGTTGTTGACGAAACTCAGCAGCTTGATGTGCCAGTGTGTGCCTCAGCATTTATTGCAATAAATAGAGTCACAACAAAAAGAATATGTACAATAAAAAAATCGTTACAACAGGTAAAGCCCCAACTGACATGAGAGGAAAACATTGCCACCGCCCTAAAAAACTGAGTCCAATACTTAAGTCTTAGGTCATGGATCACATAAGGTCATTTCATGGAAGAAAAAGTCATTACAGCTTACATGACAGCTCAAAAATTTATCTACCAGAGGAGTTAAATGTCAAGAAAATGTGTGATATGTTCGAAGACAAAAATCAACTATCCTATGAAACCTATCGATCTATATTCGTTAATCATTTTAACATAGGATTTGGATATCCAAGAAGTGATACCTGCAGTACTTGTGATGAATTTCTGGCTAAGGTAAGAGCTCTCACAGTAAATCTAAAGAATGCTTCCGAGGTCGAAATAGGTGACATTGAAAAAGAAATAAGAAAGTTAGAAACTGAGAATAAGTTACATAACTTGAAGGCTAATGTTTTCTATAAACGAAAAAGAGAAACTAGAATTCAATGTCAGTTATCTTCTCGAAAGGAAGCTATTGGACTTTCAAAATTGGATAAGGACTTTAAAAAAAAATTAAGTATGCCGAACATTACCACAAATGACGTTTATTATAAAAGACAACTAACCTTGAATCTTTTTAACATCCATGAACTATTTACATCCAAATCATATTTCTCCTGCTACCCAGAAACGATTGCAAAAAAAGGATCTGACGAAGTGTGTTCATTTCTCCATTGCTATATATTTAACATGCTTGAAAAAAATACTCGAGAACTTGTAATATTTTGTGATTCCTGCGGTGGGCAAAATAAGAATTATACTGGTTTCGTTTCATACACTATGTTGTACACTGTGCAAAGCGCTTGGATGTGATTAAAATCATATTTCCCATTCGCGGGCACTCATATTTGGAATGTGACAGAAATATGGGTTGCATAAACCAGAAATCACCTTGTGAAACGCCTGATGAGTGGGTAAAAGTGATTCGTGAAGCTAGACAGAAGCCATGCCCCTTTCATGTGATTGAAGTTGATCAACCACTTGTCAGAAAATGGACAACCTTTCTATCCCCTATGTATAAGAAGACATGCCCTTTTTTTAGCTCGATCCATAAGAGAAATCAGGGTTGAAAAGGATCATCCAAGGTTGATTTTTCACAGAGAACATTACAATTCCTCTTGGACATCATCAATTCTCATGGCACCTAACAAAAAGTTGCAATCCCAGAATGACTCTCATAGTGCTGGTGAGTTTATACTGCCAGATAAATCATATGAAGATAGCCTTACAGTTTCAAAGGCAAAATTTATGGATATCCAGGCCCTGTCAAAGTTTTGTGGACCAAAAGCTAAGAACTACTTCTCACAAATAAAATATAATGATACATGAACAATTAATATTTCATGGACATTGCATATTATTTGCCTGTATTTTCTGACTTTGATCTGTTTTCCTGTGCTAACTCAATAAATATAAGGATGTAAAGGTTTTTTTTACTACACAACAGAAGCAAATATATTTGCATACTAAATAAATGTATCTCCCTTCAATTTGAAACTTTATTGTACCTTTTTTCAAGGATCAAAAGATTAATTTGGCATATGTAAGTTGCAATGCGGGATAAAATAGAAAGTTAAATTAGACACGGGTGTTTTTCATTGATCACGTTTATATGATAATCATTATGTATAAAAAGCATTACAGTTACAGTGTAAAATATTATTGTAGTTATACTATTTACACATAACTAGCTGTTCCAGCGAACTTCGTTTTACCTGTTCACTTTGTATAGAAAAAATAAAATGTTTTTCCTAGTTTCCCCTCTGTTGAACGGAAAAATGTGCCACATGTACTACTCGTTCTAAGCTACCTCCCCTTTAATTTTCAGTCAAATCGGTTTAGCCGTTCTCGAGTTATAAATAGTGTGACTAACACGACTTTCTTTTATAAATTACCATCGCGATCGCCCCCCCCCCTGCACGGGTGTAAAATATACATATAAGCCTTCCTCTTTACTTCATCTATTATAAAAACCACATCAAAATCCGTTGCGTAGTTTTTAAGATTTAAGCATAAAAAAGGACAGAGGAAGTGACTTTGTATTATACTATGTAGTGATATATGTTTATACGCGATCTGTGAAATATTCATGTCTAATCTAACTTCCTATTTTATCGCAGCTTATTATGACGCTTATGCTGTTGCATATGTCAACAAACTTGATTATCAACTTACATTTTCCAAGCGCTTTTTAACGCAGCAGCTTCTATGAGATGAGCCTCACTGTGGATGTCGCCAGCACTGACCACAAGGTGGCAAAGATTTACGAGGACTCGCCCGGATGGTACACTTTTTCAGTCACAAGATGCTCGCCACTGTCGAGTTCCGTTGTGAAGTATAATCTTACGCAAGATGTACACCACAGCTTCAGGTTAGAAACGCACCAATACGTTCCGTCTTATAATTAAAAACTTAGATTAAGTACTCCATGGTTCAAACTGGTATTAGAGACTTTATTAAACTGGCACACAGACCAATGTCAAATTAATTCTTACTTATGTCTGATTAATAATAAGACAACTTATGTTTAAAGCGACATGTATTTCTTACCATTAAATCCGTCTGCTTTCTCCTTATACATCAGTCTTATTAATAAGTACGGAGTAAGGTACGCCAAGGTTCAACCTGATATTATAGTCTTTATTAGAATGTTATAAGGACTAATAACAACTTTACTCCTACTTTAGTCCAAGTTAATTAATAAGACGGAAAGAGTAAATTTGGGTAATAGAAACAAATAGAAACATTTCAATTACTTATAATTCAGTCTACAATAATACAAGTGATGTTATAACAGGATTAATTATATTTAAATAAGTAGTTATATTTCACTAAATAAGGAAACTTTTTAGTGTGGACTGGATTTGACCTAGTGGAGATAAAACTTAGCCTTTAATAATAATAATTAAGATAGGACACTATCACAATATATATTAATAACCAGACAACCTCTGCTATTTTTATTGAGTAATTTATGTTGTTAATTTTTTTAACAACCATAAAATCACTAAATTAAAAATGTTTAATAAACCTAGACAATATTGTCTGGAATGTATCTAAGAACCATTTCGATCACGTCAGCTTTAAAACAAAATAATCAGGAGTTAAAAAATATAACAAAACTTGCTGTCCCGGCGAACTACGTTTCACCCGTTCTATTTGAATGGGAAAACTTAAAATGTTGTTTTCCGAGTTTCCTCGCAATTTTTCCATTTTTCTTATTTTTTAAACCTTCCCTGGACTTCTAAAAATAATTTCAAACCAAAAATAGCTAAATCAGTTCAGCTGTTCTCGAGTTTTAGCTAGACTAACGAACAGCAAATGATTTTTATCCTATCAGAAGATATATTGAAATTTATATAGTATAATTGGACGTAATTAAACGGAAAGGATCCAAACCACAAATTACCACAATTATGCGAAAACACTTTTTGTAGTAAAAACTTATGTTTTGATGTCGAACTAGATATCAATAAAATGTGTTTATCCATTAGTTAAAACGAACCCCAGAAAGTTAAAATAGAGAGTTAAAGATGAAACGCGATCTGAACTTAAAACTTGAATATCTTAAAACTAACTCTATGTGGGTTGGATCCTTTCCGCTCAACTACATCCAATTGGCCGATAGATTAAAAGTATCTGCATAATGTAGTGATTTGCCGAAAATAATATTAACAACTCTGAAACACGTACACCCACAAACTATTAAGAGAACTACACGTTCGTATATTACACGTTCAGCAAACAATGTATTATATTTGTAGGATGCTACAAAATTTAGCCAGCTAATCAAAATCCTGACAAAAATAACATACAGTACTACTATTTAAATTATGCGCATCGGCTTTACAATTTGTACTCTTTTTACACTTTATACATTTATTTTTAAATTTGCTGACCTAATCTAAATTGAAGCGAAATGATTAATTATGTAATAACAACTATATAGATATCTTTAAAATACTTTCGGATTTCCGAAGCTAAACGAATATAGTCGAAGCGCAAAATTTAAATAGTACTACTGTAGGTATATATAGTCGCCTCTGTGGTCTAGCGGTCCGGGTATTGGACTTGACTGCATGAGGTCCTGGGTTCGAATCCCGGGTCGGGCAACATAAAGAAAATTGGATTTTTCCAATTTTCTAATTAAAAAAAATTTTGGTCGGGATTGGAAATGTGCCCGGTTGGCGATAGGCTTGCCATCTATTACATTGTGGGACTTAGTGTCTTCGGCTAGTCGTGGGAGCCTTGGTTGTACCTCTGCCTAACTCTTCGGGGATATGGGCGTGAAGATACTTTACTACTGTAGGTGTTCGGCTTCTCACGAAACCAATTTTGTTTCATTACTAACATCATAATGACCAACATGGTACTGACTTTATTAGGATAATTTTAACTAAGTAACCATTATGCATGGAATGAGAAAATCATTTTGTTGTTTTTAGTGCAGTTTATGCGATTTGGGAATGCACAATTTCGATAATTAAAATATAAAGTAAATCTTGGTTGAGTGGCCGAACTAGATCTACTTGCTGAAGACTATTTGTTTCAAATCCCTTTGTTGTATTCTTTATCCTACTAACGTTATAAATGTGAAAGCTTGTTGTTGAAAGAATGGACGGATGTTTCTTTCTCTCAGCAAAAATTACTAAATGGATTTAGATGAAAATAATTTGGTACGCGCGTAGTAACTTATGCAGTTAAAAATATTTCGATATATAAATCCCAATTAAACAATTTAACTATTGCTTTTTTGGAAGTTGGCAGCAGGAATAAAAATCGATATTTTATCATATATTTATCTATTTAAATATCATTTAGTTTGAGCGACAACGTGAATATTAAAGAACGCTAGGTCAAATCCAGCGCTCGTCGATATTATTAAATATTTGTGTTTTATTCCATGTACGAGAGGTGTTAAAGTTTAAATATTTAAATTTATGTGTCATTGGCGGGGGGTTTGTCGGGCGGCGCGGGGGCCTCTTCTTCGCTGGGTTTCAGTGTTATCGTAGCTGAGGTTTCTTGTTCTTGCTGTAAAATGTTTATTTTAAATAATCGAAAAAAAGTTTTTTTGTTCGAGCGAGAAGTACATTAGAAATTAGAGTTGGTTTAATCGTCAAGTAAACAGTTAGGATTATAAATTATAGTGTTAATCGCCCCAGTGGTCTAACGGTGCAAAAGTTGGACTTGACTTCATGAGGTCCTGAGTTCGAATTCCGGTTCGGGCAACAAAAAGAAAATGTGGTATTTCCAATTTTCTAATAAACAAAAAAGTTGCTCGGGATTGGATATATGCCTGGTTGGCGATAGGCACATTGTGGAATTTAGTGCCCTCGGCTAATCGTGGGTGCCCTGATTGTTCCACAGCGTTAAGTCTGAGAGGATCTTGGCACTTGGTACTCCATTCTCGCTGCCTTCCCAGCTAGGAGCTTAGCGTGAAGAAATGTTTGTGTTTGTATTAGTGTTCGCCACTGTCGTTTTCTGATTTAGAGGCTAAGGTATTAGACGCCGCCTGTGTTAACGGTGACGTCTATTACGGATAATCTGGAAAATGTCTGCTTGTTGGCCTCACACTTCTCTTAAAAAAAAACAAGTAAAAAACAAAGTCATGTTAAAATGGTGAGACGATTTTAATTTAATTTTATATCCTACCCTATACAACGCCCGCGCAGCAACTATGTGAACCTGCAATGTTATTTTAGTTTAAGATACCTTTGCTACTCGATCGGTTTTGATGGGATAATGTTGGGAATTTTCATTTTTAGGAGTTTCCTATGACCATCTTCCGCCTCCCCCATCACATAACCTTCATCATAGCACAATATTTTATTATCATTAAATCTAAGTTTAGGTATATGCCAAAACTCAGTTCAACTGGTTAAGGATAAACTTTAAAACTGATTTGCAAAATTCCACCCGCCAAACATACCACATTGCAAATTAAATAAAAGCTTGTAGTAATAATACATACCACTTGAACGTCTGTATGTTTATGTTTCTTATGGCGATGTTCGACATGACCGAAACAATGTTCGCATTCATCATCACTATCTTCAGAGTCGGACTCGCCGAATTTACGTGGCTTCTCATATATACAACAACCTGCAAGAAATGGTATTTTTTGCATCAAATGGGGCACAATATGGAACGATCTCCTGACGGTGAAATATACACATCGCCTATATATAATAAACTTTGGACCCATTTTTACGAAAATTGCCCTAACGGAGGAGTATGACATTTGGCACACTTATAGTTTATGTGTAGGCATGGGCGTCGCCAGGATTATTTTCAGGGGTGTGCATCTCCATCTATACATACTATTAACTAATATAAAACATCGAAATAAACATGTATAGCAACATACATATTTACATACAAACGCAAACACACATAGGTACATAGACAGTTTTGAAAAGCATTACTCTCCCGCAAGTCAGGTAATTTTTTTACCATCTACTTTATTTCCGAAAAGGGGGTGCAGTTGAACCCCCTTGCACCCTGCTGCCGGCGCCCATGTGTGTAGGAGAAGTGCAGAACGCTAAATTTTTTTCAATAACAATGCTTATAAAGTACATTTAATCAATTAATAAAACATTACCCACACTACCATGCATTTGACACACACAAACAAATATGATGATATGATGATTAACGATAAAAGATCACAGATGGCGCACTAAAAAGTTTGGAAACAAAGTAGTTGGTCTTGAGAAATGAAGATGGCGTTCTTATCACCAAGATATAAAAATAGATTATGGTCGAATTTCGACGAACGAGCGATCACTAGTAATAATAAATATCCCTGTATGGTTACTCGAAAACCTCGATTCATGCAATATTGAAAATTGGAATCAAGTATGTCATTCTAGGTACTCTTAAACACAATACTGGCGAATTATTAACATTTAGTTAATAGTAAACAGTCAATTATTTTATCGGATTCGTTGAATTTATTTGTAACTTAAATGTTAATAAGCCGCTAATAATGTGTTCAAAAGTACCAAAAACAACATATACGATTCCAAACTAGAACTCGCATGATAACGAGATTTAAAAGTGCCCTATTAGACAAGTCACACGAATTTAATCTAACCCCAAAGTAAGCAAAATATATGCTTGTGTTATGAATGTTAGTCAACGTCAGCATAAATTTAATTAACACCACTTATAGTTAACACTAAAATTGTTAATGGTGCGCTGCTACACAAGATTGGAGTAAATGTTTGTTTCCCACTATTTAAAACCCCCAAGGGACATGGCGTGGTTAAAGTAGACGCCTAACGCCAACGTCCAACAATTTCCGTCGGGAGCAGACATTTGTGAATTGTGGTATAGATGTCTGCATATTCGGGGCTGCGTGTATTTATTAAATTTATTCATTTATTCGGTTGGCTAAAATGTAACAAAATGTATTGTGGAAAAGTACAAGCCTATTTTAAGAAAAGTGTGTATAATATTTTATATGGCTTGGATATATTTATAACCTATTACCACTTTTGATAGTGGTTAAAAAATACAATATCACAATACAAATAAGACAGGACCTACGTAAATGAATTTAAAGCTGTTAAATTATAAATGAGTGACTGGAGCATGAAGCTATAAAATACTACTGGAGGTCACACTCATAACAAAGAACTGACGTCATTTCCACATATTGCTAAATCTGTCTAATGCAGACCACAGAGGCGATCACTAAAGTGAATCAGCAATATTTGTAAACTAGCTGCTGCCTAGTCGCTCGCATTTCCACAGGAACGCGTGGTGCGGTCGGGATTAAAAATAGCCTATATGTAAATCCAGGTCACAATGCAAATTTCAGCCAATTACGTTCAGCCATACGAGCGTGAAAGAGTACCCAACACCCATACAAACTCACAAACTTTCGCATTTATAATATTAGTAGGATTATTACTAGGATAACATCCGTTGTACGTAACCTCCAGTACTAGTCTATAGCTTCATGGGCTGGACTAACCCAGTTTCCAAAAAGCCAATCAATTTTAATCTAGGATTTATATCTTCGTAATAGCTGTTTTACATGAGTTCGGTTTAAAAGTCCAAAACATTTTTAAAAAACTGATAAAGAAAAATCGTAGATTAAAATTGATTGCCGTTTCGGAAACTAAGGGTAAGTATGCTTAATACCCGTATATTGAATATATGAAGTTAGAACATGCAGACTATACCACTTACATTTAGACTTCTTCTTATTCATATGCTCATTGTCGACGGTGTCCTCCGTCCAGACTACCTTCTTACGCGGCTGAGTTCGGGTCGGCCGCAGTGTGATCACCGCTACCCGTTCTACCGGCTCCTGAAATCGTCATCACTAATGTGAAGATAAACTTCCTATGCATTTTATTTATTTATATTTTGTTAAATAAAACTTAACCCGGTGTGCACCTAGCTTAAGCTTAAAATAAATTTATACAATGGAAGAGCGGTGTCGCCTTACACAAGTACCTACTACCTCGTACTTAAAAGGTGACTCCATCAACTACCCACATTTTATTGTAAATTGGTACTGAAATAAATATTTTTGACTTTTTTTGACTTCTGATGCAGCTGTAAGACTTTATGCAGTATTTATAAATATAAAGGGTCTGTTCACAACCATGCGTTGCTATGACGTATCAAAAAATTAATGTCCCATGTCGCACCTAGTGCGGTGTATTTTCACTCTAAGATTAGAGAGCTGTTTATTTTAATGTGCGTTTTTGCAAAGAAATGTCTAATATCTATAATTTTATTGTGTTTATGTTATAAAGTGAAGTACATTAGTAAACGTTCAAGTTCTGTAATTGGGGAAACATTTTAGCAACATTTTTTTTATGATATAGAAAGGCAAACAAGCAGACGTATTCCCTGATGGTAAGAAATTCACGCCGCCTAGAGACACCGAAGGTGGTAATGGTGCGTTGACAACCTGAGGTCGGGATGTGAGGCCTCGAGCAAAAGTAAGTTTACCGGCTACCTTACCTACCCTCTGAACCGGAACACGTCATGACGTTATGGCGGCAGGAATAGGTAAGGCGGCGGTACCAATCCGGGCGAGTTGTTGCGAAACTCTACCACCTAGTCACGGTGTTAGAGACGGTAAGCCTATGCACGCCTTTTACGAGCTGCCTGCCAAGGAAGGCAGATGGTCTATTCTGCAAAGGGGCCCGGATCAACACGGGGGAAACATGCGTAATAAATTTTATATTTTGCCAGCAGTAAAATTTTGTATTATAAATGTAATGGCAATTAAAATATTATTTATTTTGATAGGTCCTTGACTCGCGTTTCCGAAATGAGTAATGGATCTAGAGGAAGCTAGATGATTGGAATCGTGACACTTGACACTCGATACTATCTACCTACTTGCCAAAGGAATTGGCGTGAAGATATACAATACAAATATTCTTTACTGTACACCATCAACAAGAAATATACATCAGGTCTTTAAAATTAATACAACGGGCGGTCTTATCAGAAAAATGCAATTTCTTACAGACAACCAACAATATAAAACAATATGTATGTACTAAATAGTTGACAATTTTGTTGTGGTGTTATTAATATGCAAGATGAACAGCAATTAGTATAAAATAAGCTAAGAATTTACATGGACTCTGCAAGATAGTACTTTATTAATTTACTTTTAAATAACAGATATACTGTCAGCACTACGAATTGATATCGGTAATGAGTTCCATAACCTAGCTGATGATATTGTCAATGATTTGCTGAAGTCGAATGTAATAGGATCTCCAGCTGTGATATGTTTGTGTTTAAAAGAACCTGCGAGCCTTGTTAGCGTGTAAATGCTGTAAGTATATTATCATTGGTAGATAAAGATCCTAAATTTTGTGATGTGTGAAATGTGGACATTTCTCATTTTGTTTAAAGGCAAGACAGCGAATAAGAATACGGATCTCCTGATAATAAGAGACAACCGCGATCTATAGATGCCGGAGATGTTATAGATGGAGATGGTGCGTTGCTGACCTATGGCTGGAAGTGTTAGCCCTAATTTGTAAGTTTACCGACTAACTTTTGATCCGGAATATGATACTATCATAATAGCGGCAAGAACAGTAAAAGCAGTGGATCTCTACCCAGGCAAATTGGTGGAAACTCTACCATCAATAGTCTTTTCGGCCTATTTAACCTCTGCTCGTATATTACGAACTGGCGGGCAGAAAGATCAATACACCCTGAGGACATTCAACACGGGAAAAAAATATTGTAATAATATTACAAACTGATAACAACATGATAGTTTTATCTTGTAGTTGAAGTGCTATAATATAATAACTTTGCTAGATATACATTTTAGACTGGACAGCAACTACCTACGAACAGGGCCGTCTTAGATAATGCTGGGGCACTTGGGCACACAAAAATTTGGGGCCCTTGCGCACACAAAAATTTGGGGCCCTTGCGCACACAAAAGCTTGGGGCCCTTTTGGAATATATGAAGTCAAACTGTAAAATTTTTTTCACCATGATTTTTTAAGTAATTACATTATTTTATTACAGCGTCATTAATAATATTGGCATTCTTCTGTTTTTTTTACGATTACGATGATTGTTTCTTTTGGGATATCTGTTGAGCAACATCTTCTATTAAATCAACAAACTCAATTTTCTGAAGAATGTCACTTTCTATGCTCATAATTATTGACAAATTACTTGGTCGTTCTTAAGCTGCGAAATTGAATGCACCAACCAACCAAAAAATATTTAAGGTTAAAAGTAAGTGACACATTCGATCCTTCAGGGCCCTCTAAATATGGGGGCCCTGGGCACTGGCCCCGTGTGCACTTATGGTAAAGACGGTATTGCCTACAAGAACTCTTCTTTTAGAATAGCAACTAAACATATAGATAAAAATATTTGATAAGAACACTGAATTGCGTAACATTATCATGAAATCCCTCTGAGATAAAAGTAAATATCCACTTACCTTTCTAAGTGTTCCGTTTGACTTTGAAATAATCAAATATTTCAATACACATAGTTACATAGTGCTGAGTACAGACCAATCAAAAGCAAATATAAATGAATGTTTTTACCTAAAGCAAAAAGCACAAGAGAGTTTTCGTCGTTAGTTTTAAATTAATTCTTAACACACATGTTACGGTCTTTGCAAACGTGTTGGGATGTGACGATCCAATCACTCGCTGGTAGAATATTTACGCTTAGACATTGGAAACCCAGGTTTTTCCTACTTCTCCTCTATTTTCTGTGGACTTAGATATCTACAACAATGGATAAAACTTAAACCCGTAAAATTCTAAGAACAGAAAAAGTAATGTTTGTTTATATTATTTATATGTTTTATCCCACCTTTGCACATGGTCGAGGTAACCTGTGACAAGGGTGGTCACAGCCTTTGTTATTCTATGTGTCAATTTGTTGCTAGTCGGATTGGTTTTTATTTGATAATAGCTTTTTATTGTGCTTTATTTGAAAAACGTCGTATGTTAAAATTTTAAAACTATTTCTAAAATTTTTTTTTGTATTGCTATTCGTTTTGGATGTTAGTATTGAATTAACATTTGTGAAAGTCAGAGAACACCGTTACCAGATATTAACCATTGGATCCTGGGTTTTCACACCTAAACGAGAGAAATAACTGGCATGACCTAGAATGTTGATGAACATGAATAATTAAGTAGTCTAAGATTAATAAGTAGTCACAAATATTTAAAACTATACCTTTGAGAATGGATAATTAACCAAATAGTCCTAATGGGTAATTAACAAAATAGTTAACACTACTAATTCACAAAATTTTTTAGTTGAGTTTGGAAACCAAAATGTGATAAAATAAATTTAGCTTGATAGAAAAATTTACTACATTTTTTTACTCATTAAATCACTTGACGAGCCCTTAAATCATTTGAGCAAGGTTGGGAATGGGGTATAGAAACAAAGATATTTGTATGGCAACATTTAATCTAGACATTTGATTATACAGAAAAAATAAAATAAAATGAAAGTTACAAACACCAGAAAATCTTTTTATATCATTCTGCAACTTTTATAGATGAAAATACTTATTTTTTATACTTAAAAACAATGAGCATTTTGTAAGACATAACATTATATACTTAACATTCATTAACATTGGTGTTTAAACAAACACACATATTATGTGTGGTGTGTCTTGGTTTGAAAGTGATGCATGACTAAATATCATTTTTGATTTAATAATTTACCGAATAACACCACTTTTATATAACCCATCAATCTTAGCATCATGATAACCTAAGAAATTATTTAGTATTTCTCGTGTATGTTGGCCAATCGTTGGTGGTGCCATTTTTGCTTCATTACCCCCTTCTGAATACACTGTTGGGGGATTGACAACCTTAACCTTCCCTGCATATGGATGTGGTAACTCTTTTACCAAACCAATTGCTTTCACATGCTCATCTTCAAACACTTCCTTCATAGTGTTAACAGGACCATTTGGAAACGTAGCATTCTTAAATAGTTCAATCCATTCCTTTTTTGTCTTTGTTACAACAATGTCACTTATTATACGAATTAATTCTTCACGATTAATAACTCTAGCAGCATTGTCCTTAAATCGTTCATCAGTAATTAAGTCTTCTCTTTTGATTATTTTACAAAAATCAGCAAACTGAGCATTTGATCCGGTTCCTATAACCATAAATCCATCTTTGGTTTTAAAAGCTTGATATGGCACTAAATTAGCATGAGCAGTTCCCCATTTTTGGCCATCAATGCCACAGTTAAGGTATATACTAGCTATGTTCACCATACTGAAAATTTGTGTTGATAGTAAGTTGCAGTCTATCTTCTGCCCACGCCCAGTCTTTTGACGATGATATAATGCTGTCATTATTGCTCCAAAAGCATGTAAACCTGTTGTGATATCCGTAATGGCAACCCCAGCTTTGACCGGATTGCCATTTCTCTCCCCAGTTGAATTTAAAAAGCCTCCCATTGCAGCTGCTATTACATCATATCTGAAAATGAAATTTTAGTTGTAATCAGTGTGCAGCAATTATTTACAGTCAAGAGTTCAACTTAATCTATTCTGAGTATTTCTTTGAACCTACCTTTAGTTAGTACTTTTATTTATAAAATATATATATGGTCCACAAGGCCAATGGTCTCAAAAAAATACTTATTACTTATATTATAATTATTGAGGTTAATGCCTAAGAGATTATTCATCCACCCACAATGTTATTTCTAATTTGGTACTGCCATCTGCTCTGCTTAAGCCAAGATAAGAAGAAACTTGTTAAATTTTAACAACTTAAAAGTCTTGTATGTTGTACTAGCTAATCTGACTAATTTCATACCACAGTAATTTGGTGAAATCAGCCTGACTGTTTAATTAACTGATTTCAAATATGGTTTTACACCATCCACAAGTCCTTTGAATAAAAAAATGTAATTGAATCATACAGCGATTTAAGAACAGTTAGGTGTCTAAGACAAATAAATAAATAAATACCCCTGGACAACTTACACTAATTGAATCTAACCCCAAAGAAAGCAAATTACTTGCTTTTGTTATGGGTGTTAGTCAACTTTAATAGATAACAGAATAAATTTGACAGACAGACATTGTAAAGTTCATCACACAAATGCCTGCCCCCATCGGGAATTAAGCCCGAGCCTTGCGGTTGTATGATGTAGTTAGGCGTGTATGCTAGCCACTCGACCAAAAAGACGGCTAATAATAACAATACTCTATCACATCCCTCTTACTTGTTGAGAGACTAAAAAACTTACCCAGGCTTTTTTGCATAAGGTCCGGTTGGGCCAAACCCAGTAATAGCACAATAAATTATCTTAGGATTTATTTTACTCAGTTTGTTGTACCCAATATCAAGCTTATCCAACTTCCCAGGCAAAAAATTCTCAACAACAACATCACACTTTCTCGTCAAATCATATAAAATATTTTTACCTGTAAAATAAGGATGAGTTTATTAACTAAGCAAAAGTAAAATAATAATACTGAAAGTTTCTAATCAATAAAGTACTTGTAAGCAAGTATGACTAAAAATAAAATAGTATGTGTCAGTCTCTATTTAAAGTAATTTTACATCACTTACGGCCAATATTAATAATCAATCCTAATCTAATAATCAATCCTAATCCAAAACTTGCTGTCCAAGATTGATATTTTGATCCATTTTTAAGTTATCGCTTGCCAATAACATATCTGTAGACAGGATAAATATGGCAATTAGGTATGGGATAGGCCGCCGGATGCGCAGCTATCTAGATTGCTTGAAATCCATTAGATTGAGATACATTATTAACATTGGCCGTTAAAGTATTACTAAACTGGTGACCATACTTAGATACACAGATAGATACATACACAGACAATTTGTATATTGCTTACTTTTAACCAGACTTTGTTTAAAGTTATTTCACATCACTTAATTCATTATTAAACTGGTGGCCATGTTTGAGACTGATATTTACATACATAGATAACTTGTTCATTGCTTACTCTTAAAAACTTTTAAAAATTTACTTAGAAAAAATAAACATATAGTCGTATTTTAAAAATGATTAAAAACTTTACTTACCCTCCAATGTTTTAAAATCAATGCAAATACTCTTCTTGTTTCTGTTTACAGACAGAAAGTAATATGAATCACTAGAACCTTCTATAAATGGAGGGCCCCATTTCCTAGCTTCATCACCGTCTAAACTTTCCACTTTCATAACATTGGCACCTAAGTCACCAAGTGTCAATGTACAAAACGGTCCAGCAACCACCCGTGACAAATCTAACACATTTATGTCGCTAAGTAATCCGTTAGATTTCGTAGAATAAGAACAGATAGATGATCTATATCCTACACTAAATTTGCACCACTTAACAAAAACTTTTTCTATAACTTTCATGATGGAAAGCAATCAAAATACACAGCAATCTGCTTGGCAGTGAATTGAAAACAACATAACGAAATATAGGCACAAGTATAAGCTGATTAAATAATGATAAGGTCTGATTTGTTTACCTCTTGTATTTGAGGTGGTACAGTAGTTACTGCCGTGCTAGTTGTAGCCATGTCTTCAGCTCTCAATATTCTCTGCCGATCTCCCATCAATTAAACGTACATTCATAATATTTTTCACATTTAGTTCAGATATTATGCTAGTAGGTTTTGTTTGCTATAAATGACGTCAGCTTCGTGTTTATTACGTTTCAAATTTATTAGCAAGTTTTATATACGATAGATCACATTGATTTTAAATAAAGTCAGTAACAATTTGCCGGTTATTATTTTAAGAAATTCACATGATCACATGAATTCACCAAAATATTTTCTTGCAAATTGGCATTAATCATAGGGTTGCCAGACGAGTGCAAATGTACCATCGTATTATATATTAGAAAATTATCGTACTAAATGAAAAATTATCTTAAAACTGCCAATAATGCACCAATTTCGCAAAACTATAAAAGATTGGAATTCTAAGAAATTTGGAATTTAGAAATAAAAAAAAAACCTACGTTGGAATAACTATTTATTTCAATCTCTGCAGCAGTACTAGCTGTTTTTGAATAAAGGATATGTAGGGAAAATGATTCGAATTATCATTTTCCCAACATATTTAAAAGCATAACAGCATTCTTTTGATAACTTTTTAACCACTGTGCTGAAAGTGGACCTCTCCAAATAGCCAGTGGGAGAGTTGAAAATGAACGTACTTGGCAGTGACGAAATGGTCACACATGTATGGCACAAGTCGTTCACTAAGAATAAAATACTAAATAGTAGATACATAGTTAGTATCTGTAGCTAGTTTGTGAATAGTAGGTAGTACTAATATAGAGTGACCCCTAGGTATTTTGTTGATTTTTCCCAGGGCACTACAACCAGCTATAAATTTTCCTACGATTTATTTAGAGGTCAAAGCAAATTTTCACTGTCAAATGTCAATTAATTAACACACCAAAGCTAAATAGGTTGCTGTTGTCAGTATTATTTTGAGGTTTAGGCGCCATCGAGAATAAAGGTGGTCGTAGTATTTTCGTTTTTAATTTTATCCCAGTCGGGGAAAGGCAAAGGATCTGTGTCCATACAGACACGTCTTCCGTATTAATAAATATTTTTCTTGTTTTATATATATATTTTCAATTTATGTCTTCCGTATTAATTTTTTATTTCAGTCATTAGTCACTATTTGCACTGTCTTGTCTGGGTCTTGAGTAAAGCGGTGGTTTCGTTACACAAGCTCGTTTATGAGATTTGGCGGCAGCGAGGAAGTTCACGATACACTAATTTCTTCATGATTATTTCATTAGTGCACCTTCACTGAACAAAATCTAACTAATTCCCACCTAAATTAACCAATTTTAATCATATTTTACACTAAATTCAATAATTGTGAAAAAGTTACGACTATCTTCATTCACGATGGCGCCAAAACTCCTGTAGTACTTTCGTAATAATGGAATTTCGTGTATCTATTGTCACATTAATTGCGTATAGATTAAAAATAAAGTAGTAGTGAAATTATTCAATTTTAGTGGCATTTTATTTATTTATTCTTCGTGTACACTCAAATTACAATACACAACGTTATTCAAAGATATTTTTTACATTGGCAAGCTTATCTCCTTAAGGGATCTCTTCCAGCAAAACTTGTAACGAAACAGGTGTTGTGGGAAGGTTGTTACAATGCGGGTCAGTTGTTTGTGAGAGTTTATCTCAAACTAAAATATTACCACAAGTGATTAAGGACAAAAGAACAAATTAAAATTGCAATAAAAACTAATGACGTAATAAAAACGAACAATTATAAAATAATATGTAGTACTACGTAACTATAGTATAGATCTCGGAAAGACAATGTTGTGTATCTTTATATTTATAAAAAAATAAAAAGAGTCCAACGTCAAACAATTTAACTTAATGCAGATTATACCCCTAAGAGCCATAACTCACCGGGACGTCATTGCGACGTGGCCAGCGACGTTGCCATGGCTAGGTCTAGCGTTCCTGCGTCGCCAAAGGGTCGCCATTCAGTCGCCAAGTGCGTTAGCCGTCATACATCTCGATACGAACTAGTTGGTGACGTCGCTGGCCACGTCGCCATGGCGTCTCGGTGAGTTATGGCCCTAAAGGGTAGTTAATCTATTCAATAATTTGTTTGCCACCACTGTGAATGAATTACTATAACATGCGGTGTTGAACAGTGGGTAAAAGTGGGTTCACTTTAGTAAATTAGCTTTTTTCTTTTTAAAGAATGTAGGGAAAATTAATTTTTACTTACTTCATTTATGGGAGTAGCCTAAATCAGGTAACAATCCATATCAGGGTGCTGATTATGTATCTCAACTGCCAACTCAAAATGGAAAAGTGTACATCAAATTACGTCATTTGTGTTTGCTATCTCTATTGATTTTCTGTTGGCCACTGGAGATAGCAAATATAAAACACATCATTTGACAGCTATTTGATGTACACTTTCCTTTTTGAGTTGGTCACTGAGTTACATAATCAGCCCCCAGGACTTTGATTTTTTTTAGTTTTTCAGAGTAAGGAATAATAACAATGTCATATTTAACTATCTCCGAACAAGTGAAGATAATTTTACTGTGTAATTACTTACTACCAATCATTATAACTTGTGACTTACCACGAGACCGAAAGAATTAGCTTCAATATATGAGTTAATAGGATGTACGGCATTGTTAAGTTCAGCCAAAGGAGCATGTCTGTATCGTTGTAATTCGTTAGCATTAAGAGGACATGAGGAAGAAATAACTTTAGTGATTACATTAATAAATATTGAGAATAGCAAAGGTGATAATACGTCACCTTGTGGAACACCAGCAGTTAGGTTCTTATAAACAGATAATTTGCAAGATGAAAATTGCATGATGTAATTACAGAATAATATGTAGGTTTATTAGTTCTGTGGTCCTTTTTCAATAAACACGTACCTATTAAGATCGCCCATTATAATCGTATTCTCATAGAATGGTGGGTATAGGTCTATAATTTGTAAAGTACCTAATCGACGTGCAATAATCAATTACCTAGAGAATAATTTTCGTATGAAGTACTGTTAATTTCAAACAATAAATATTCAAGTAACATGTCGAATATTTAACAATAATATAGAAAATGGTATTTAATTTTTTTTAGATAATTTATGTTATAATGATGATATTGTTAAGTATGTTATTTGACATCTGTTGTTAATTGTTAATTTATTATGTACTTAATAATTTATGTACGCCAGTAGAGTTTCGCAGCGACTCGTCCGGATTGGTACCACCGCCTTACCTATTCCTGCCGCCATAACGTCATGACGTGTTCCGGTTCGGAGGGTAAAGTAGCCGGTAAACTTACTTTTGCTCGAGGCCTAACATCCTGACCTCAGGTTGGCAACGCACGTCTCTAGGGGGCGAGAATTTCTTAACATCAGGAAATCCGTCTGCTTATTTGCCATCCATTATTTTTTTTAAAAATACCTGCCTACGGGTCATTATAGAAAGTCATGTCAGGGTCTTAAGTAATGTGTTGGCCTCCTTACTCAAGCTCATTTAGTGAGATTTGGAAGTAACGATGAAATACACGTAACACTACATAATTTCTTCTTGAATACTTCATTTTCGCACTTTAACTGAATAAAATTGTAACTGCTATTCCTTAGTATCTCTATCTGTTCAAGAGGGGGCGAGAGGAGCACGCAGGGTGGTAGACTATTTGGCCTACGTGGGGTGGCGGCTGTGAGGCCTGCAGAGGTGTTGCGGCTTTTGTCATCTTGCCAGCCCCTTCATGTGGTCGCAACAGGTACGGGGGTGCCTACTGCCACTGAAACACCGAAGTAGTGTGCACCACTTCTGACTATTTGTAGCCGCTATTCTGAGGGGCTGCATGATGGGGATCGTGAAATTTAGCGCTGCGAGGGCAGCGGATGTGTGCAAAAGCGTTTCCATAGCCCCGGTATCTATCGAAGGGCAGGAAACAGTGTAGTTTTAGGGGGTGTGTGTCCATGAGAATTTTACACTGACATTTATAGACTTAGTGTAGGTATTGGATTAACCGGGATTGGATATGTGCCCGGTTGTCTTGCCACCTATCACATTGTAGAACTTACTGTCTTTGGTTAGACGTGGGTGCCATGGTTGTACCTCTGCCTAACTCTTCGGGAATATAGGCGTGAATATTCTACTACTTTTTTTAGGCTAGGTACACTTTTACCTATATACCTGTGTTATATAAAAGATACAATTAAGTGTAGTACTGCAACTGTAACTGTAACTGCAAAAACCGACTCTCACTCTTTCACGTATTGATTTGATATTTTTTTGCAACATTCTACAGGTATCAAATGTTTCCGAAATGGTCAACAAAAATTTTAAGAACATCCTACCAGTAATTTTTGAGTTACACTTAATAATGCAAACCATTACTAATCGGATCATGATAAAACTATAATTGGACCACCTAGTAATCCTTTCTAAAAAGAACCATCAAAACGGGTTGACTATTGGCTGCGTAATCGCGTAATAAACAAACAGAAAAACAAAAGTCAACCCCAAGAGGATGATTGAGGGGATAAAAGTTTGGATTTTACTTTGTTTTCTTCTAATACATATGCATAAAATGTCTATGAATGAGGCCAGCAAAAAAATCTAAAACACGAGTTTCAGCGTTTTTTAAAATTTATGCGACAAGGGGGTAAGATAGGGATGAAAGTTTACATAATCTCAAAGAAATACAAACTTGAACGTATTATTTAATGACATACCTAGTCATGTATTAAGGAAGAATTTTTCAAAAGGGAATAAAAGTTTACATACTTTTTTCTTCCTAGAACATATTTGCATGAATGTGAAACAGATCTTTTTCCTACCATAATTCGACTAAACTTAATAAAGGCGACCAATATTCAAAGCGGCTAATAGCCTATACCTAATAGCTGCTGTCAATAAATTATCAAGAAGGTTTTAAAGATTGGTTTAAATTTAGGTAGGTAGGTAGGTACTTAGATATTATCAAAAAATGGCAATATAGTAAATTGAGCTCTCTGTAGTGTAACTTTAAAAATTAAATAAAATTTCTTTTTCTTTTATGTGAAAATAGTAATTCATTTTAGCACCCCTCACTATTGGCACCTAAAGGATAGAACTAAAGCGACTGTGATTTTGCTTTTTTTATAGACAGTTACTTTACTCTTTGGATTTTGATGTACTTCTAGGCTAACACTGTTAGGTTTAAGTGTCATATCAATTTTTAATCAAAGAAATACACAGACTAGTAAGAGAACTAACTATACGAACAAAGGCGAGCAATGCCGTGGCCGTCAGAGGTTATTGATATTGATTTCTATGATTTTCCAGCAACATTTAAAACTAAAAAATAAATTGCTGTGAAAATATGCATGACTACACTTTAGTCGTATACTGAGTATTGTTATAAGTATATTATGTGATTTCTGAGCTACAAAATTTATAATTTGAAAAATATACGGGACAAACTATAAAGTAGCGACATACTACTACAGAGTAAAAAAAAATATTAACAAAATAGGACTACGCGTTAATATATTACCTATTAGATATCCAAATTTGGCTATGATCGGTTGAAAAGATTTGGCGTGAATCACAGTCATAATACAGACAGTCAGAAAGACATCTAAAAATGTTATCTGTTGCTCCTTTTTATTCACCTACATACCTATTTAGGTTTTAAATATCTTCAATGAATTCACTCTTCTACAATTTAATTATATATATAGATAATATCTCTTCCGTTGGAACTCATTGGTAGTTGATGTACACGATGTCAACCAAACACACTTTCGGTATATAAAAGCGAAACCATGGACAGCCGTAGAGTAGGTATATAGTAAATAGTTGGGAAGCGATTAAATAACATTTTAGTTGTCGCAAGGTGGTCGTTAGTTGGTCATAAACTGAATTATTATGAATAGAGTAAAACAGAGTATTACAGATATCGGATTTGAATTATTTTCGTTTTTTCGCGGATGATTTTTTTACTTTTTTATGGGATAGGTCAGTAAGTAAGTTGGTTGATGATGTAGTGCTGGAACAAGTGAATGAAATTGTATATCTTGGTTGTGCTTTTAGCAGGGATAGAAGGTACACCGCGGATGTAGAGAGGAGA
>NJDC01007187.1:102943-127821 GCA_002245475.1 Calephelis virginiensis | reverse complement strand
CGGGCAACAAAACAAATTAGAAAAAGTATATTTTCAATTTTCTAATAAAAATAACGTTGCATGGAATTGGACTTGTGCTCGGTTGGCGATAGGCTTGTCACCTATCACAATGTGGGACTTAGTGTCTTCAGCTAGTCGTGGGTGTCCTGGTTGTACCTCTGTCTACCACTTCAGGGATATGGGCGTGAAGATACTTTACAAAACTTGGATGTTATTTCCATAAAAACGTTGTTTCATTTATAAACCATAGACTGCAACAATAGTTTCTACAAGCATTTGCTTCTTATTACTTGTCATCGTTCCTCAGTTGGCAGCAATGTTTAGAAAATTTCAGATTTAAAAAAAATCTGGCTTTAGAATAGAAAATGAAGTCCGGAACTCAGTGCCTATTGCCAAACAGTGTCATAATCGGGAGTAGGTAAGGCGGTGGATGAGTATTCTCTACCCAGGTTAGTCGCTGCGTAACACTCTGTCAACAGTAAAAATTAAAACTCTTGAGCCACTTCGAAAATTAGACTCGCTAGTGGTCGCCCGTTGGTCGAAATTCGACCATAATAAATTTTAATATCTTGTTGATGAGAACGCCCTCTTCATCCACCCAACTACTTTGTTTCCAAATTTTTTAGTGCGCCATCTGTGATTTTTTATCGTTATCATCAATATATTTGTTTGTGAGTGTCAAATGCATGATAGTGTGGGTAATGTTTGATTTATTGATTTAATGTACTTTATAAGCATTATTTTTAAAAAATATTAGCGTTCTGCACTTCTTCTACACCTAAACTAAAAGTGTGCCAAATTTTATGGTCCTGCGTCCTTGCAATTTTCGTAAAAAGGGGTCCAAAGTTTTGGCATCACGTATTAATATATAGATACCGTCACTTTGTATCATGAATTGATTAAATTTAAATACCGAATCGTGTTTACTAATCGTGCATTCTGACAAACATACTGTATATCTTCAGGGCAAGTCCGTTACGAGGTAAGCAGAGAGTATTGAGTGCCAAATATCACGATCCTTGAAAGCCTACCTATCTTCCTCTACATTAAATACTCTTTTTATACAAATATGCCGGTTTCGAAGACTTTTGGCACCACTCTCGGATAAAGCACTAGCGATTTGAAGCATGGAATACAAACCTAAGTCTCCTACGTCCTATCTACCTACATACCTACGTCCGGGTATCTACCTACGTCCAACCGCATAGTACATTTCCGTTGTATATTTACGTTCATTCGTTCAACTGTCATTCTTTCCACATGACCGGACCAACGGAGAATGCTCTTACTGGTTTTTACAGTCACACTTTCTTTCAATCTCACTCTTTCTCGGATCGCAATGTTGCAAATGCATTCAATGACATAACACAACATCATTTTCGTAGCGCTCCCATTTGTACCCCTTTTATGCTACTTTCATGCTTTATCTGATATACACAGCTCTCGCTTCCATAAAGTGACTTCAAGATAAGTGCAGATTTATGCAAAGCGGGTCGAGCACCTTGACTCAAAACCTTGCTTTAATAGTTTTCCCAGTGCTTATACACAGACACACTTTCTCTTACACAGTCTTTTTTCTACATCGGAACGGTTATTCTCTATTCCTACTAAAAGCACAACCAATTTATACAATTTCATTCACATGTTCCAGCAGTATATCGTCTACTAAAACTCTTACATCTTTTGCCATTTCTCTTTCACATACCATTACTTTGGTTATCTTAAATTTCTGTGAATTGAAATGTTAGTCTTTTTTTTTACAACCATCTTTTATAACTGTGACCAGTGTTAGCAGCTCTCGGATGGTGGAGAGCCCAAAATACAGCATTCTGATAAAGCTAGCATAATGCAAGTAATAACCACTTGGATAAGGATGACCATATGTATTTCCACATTCATTGATCGATATTTGTCCGGATACAAAATAAACAACCATGCTGGAAACACACAGCCTCGCTTGAATCCAATGTTAACATCAACTATTTTCACAAAAATCCAAAAATACAGACAATCTTTATGTTAACACTCTAATTCGTCAGGGGCATGTACTTAAATGGTTGATCAATATTTTACAATCTTCAGTAAGTTGGAGATATTAGGTAGGTATACCGTGATGGCGCTACTCGCTCAAGGTAAGCAAGTTTTTCGGATTGCTGACAAAATCTGGACTGCTATCATGGTCAAGGACTGGCAGCATAGTTGCTTAGTACTGTCGAGTTCTGGTCCAGAGGGTAAGGTGGTTGCCGCAAGTATATGTTTATGACCTTACTTACCATTGTGCTCTGTTTTACAACTTAAAAATGCTAGTAACATGTTACCTTTTTGTTATTTATCTATTTGTCTAATGCCAAAAGATGGTCTACTTGCAGACTAGTAGGATAAATTACACGTTGCTCTAACTTAAGATAAGGCGCAGTCTCTCCTTTGTGTGATTAATAGAATAATCTAATGACTCATTTAAAACACTTATACCCAAATTGGGATAAGTGGTTATAAACGGGTCTTCTGAATCCATGTTTTTGAGATTAGTAGTTACTTCCTGCTACAGCTTGTCAATAATTCAACCAGATAGTGGTGGTAATTTAAAAAAAAATGTTTTGCATTTCCGGGTCTGGGTGCTTATTAAATTTAGTCTTGTATATATTTAAGTATTTCTATGTATTAGAATCGTTGACTTACACCCAAAACACAAGCATTTAATTTGCTTACTTTGGAGTTAGATTGAATTTGTGTGACTTGTTCAAGAACATTTATTTATTTATTATTTATTCATTAATTCTGTTAAGCACCAACTAAACTTATTTTAGTTGTATGTTATTTGTTTCAATAAAACAAATGTCAAATTAGTCAAGGTGAAATAAGTTGTGAAGTTTCTATTTAACATATTTAGTCTGATTTATGTATTAAGCGTTTGTAGAAATGTCGCGTACCTATAACTACGTAAACTAATCTCACAGCATTTAACGTGTTTTTTTTTTATTACTTGCGTTGAAAGAATATAGCTATGACTTAAAACTGGTTTAAAGTGCAACCAGTGTCAAACTATATGTAGATGTGATAAGAGGGCCACATATAATACAAGTGGTTAAAATCAGTATTTTAGTAGTCTGCTTTCTCAGGAATCTTTATTACAGTCTTATATAAAATGTAAAGCAAAACATCTTTTCTTTTTAAAATAAATCTTATGCAATTACACTAATCTCACTATTTTAAATTTTCAGATCTGGGATTAGTGGAAGGGGCGGGATAAGTTTTGTCTGTCTATATCTATCTCAAAAAAAAATAGGTCGGAAAATTACTAAAAATACCTAACGCCATTAATGGACATTCACCAGTAGATGAATATCTTAATGGGAAGAAATATCGTCATCACCACCTTAACCTACGCCTAGTTATCCCTGATACTCTCACATTTCAGCATGAATACCTAGTCTGTACGAACCACGAAATACACCTCGCCTTATCAAATAAAATATTGTTTAAGCTACCAACTTGAAACTATTTATCATTAGGTATAGCAGATTTCAATAAGAAAATGGTCTATATCAAGGGTGGGCAAATTCTTTTGACCGCGGCCCAGTAAGGAAAAAAAAATCTAGTGGCGGGCCAGTAAATTATAATTAATCTTGAGGTGGGCCGGTTTATTAAAACACCTAAAAATAGCAGTAAGTATTACGACTATAAAACGTTGCATAAAGATAACAGAAGGCATTTTTTTTAAATTTTACAATCCTTTATTAAAATAAAATCTATTTATGAAGTCTTAACATATGAAATACGCCATATATATGTTTGAAGTATCGATTCAGTATCTTAATTGTTCAAATTTCAATAGTCTTTTAACATTTCAACCATTAATTTTTAAGGAGGTTCATATTTTTTCTAAAAAACCCTCGGCGGGCCGGATTAAAGCCTCTCGAGGGCCGAATCCGGCCTGCGGGCCGTAATTTGCCCACCACTGGTCTATATATGGATGGTCGCCTCTGTGGTCTAGCGGTTCAGTTGTTGGACTTGACTGCATGAGGTCCCGGGTTCGAATCCCGGGTCGGGCAATAAAAAGAAAATTGGGTTTTTCCAATTTTCTCATAAAAAAAATGTTGCTCGGGATAGGATGTGTGCCAGGTTGGCTTGCCACCTATCACATTGTGGGACTTAGTATCTTCGGCTAGCCATGGGTGCACTGGTTGTGCCTCTGCCTACCACTTCGGAGACATGGGCGTAAAGATTCTTTCACTTTCAGATGGTCTATTCAGGGAGACCCGAACCAACACGGAGATTCAAAGTAAGCTATATAAATAATCTTTGCAATAAAATGTGAGTAAATATTAAACCATAGGAAGTCACTTTTTAAACCTGCTAGTGTTTAAGCTATCCTTCCGTTTTTGTGGTCTATACTGTTATATGAAGTCGGTAACTACTAGAAATCCTACTAATATTATAAATGTGAAAGTTTGTAAGGATGTGTGAATGTTTGTTATTCTTTCGCGCCCGAACGGCTGAACGGATTTGTCTGAAATTTTGAACACAGATAGATTAATCCCGATCACACAACGGGTTTGTGCGAAAACGCCGGCGAAGTCGCAGGTAACAGCTAGGAATCACTATTTTTGAAGGAGTAATGTCCGCCGCCTGTAGAGGACAAAGCCCGCATCTAAATTACTCGCTTCAACAAAAATACTTTCGCATCTCAATGACTATTTGCTCTATTTTTACTCGAATTTGCAAAAAGAAAAAACATCTTTACGCCCATATCCCCGAATAGGTAGGCAGAGGCACAACCCACGACTAGCCGAAGACATTAAGGTCTAAGTTCCACAATGTGATAGGTGGCAAGCCTATTGCTAAAGGAGCACACATCCAATCCCGGGCAACGTTAATTATTACAAAATTTAAATTACATAATTTTCTGTTTTTTGTTGCAAAAAAGGATTTTAAAACTAATGTGTGTATGTAAGTTTTTTAATTACGTCTGTAGATGTGGATGTTTGGGCGTCTTTCGAATCCTAATACAATCCTATCCAAATATATACTAATCTATACTTATAAAATAACATGTCCTGACTGGTGAATCAGTCACCATCTCTGAGCAAAAACTGTTAAGAGTTATAGATATGAAATGTGGTGAGAAGGGTCGTTTTATTGAGCAGACACCCACTAAGGACGTAACTTTGGAAATTTTGCCCAGAAGGGGGTGAAATAGAGGTTGAAAGTTTGTATGGAAGACCGTCATTTGTTAAGCTAGAAACATAATTATTTTAGGCTGCTCTTTAAAAATCACCAGATACTATTTAAGTGTTAAAGTTGTTATTAATGAGCTATAATCATTAAATATATTAACCGCCACGCGAACAAAGCCGCGGGTAACAGCTAGTGAATTAAAAAAAAACAGTATCAGTTAGTTTTTTGTTTTCTAGTAATTTGCTGGTCTAGGTTATGTTAAGTCTTTTACAGAAATAACGTTGCTTTTTTATATACGTATTTTTTAAAACGATTTCCTAAAAGATACATTGGTTTTCTACTTCAATTCTTCAAAAGCTTCAAAAAAAGTACATTTTTAAATGTAAATGATAAGATATCATTATATCAAATTCGTATACATTACTTTAATTCATATTGTATATGTATTATTTAAATAAACTTCGTATATATTTCAAGGATTAATTGGTGAGCCAGCCCCTAGTTCCAGTAGCATTATCTACACTATTGGTTCTTCCAGAGGGATGTATCGTATAAAAACCTGAGAAGCATCCACAATTGAGACTAGGATGACGATAATACTGATCTATCAAGAAAAAATCGATCAATACACGCAATCGAAATAAAAATTTGGTACCGAATCACGGAGTATAAAGTGTTGTAATGGTCTCGGTAGAACGTAAGCAAAAGCTTCGATGATGCAAATATAGATCAGCTTATCATTCTCCAGAAATGTATCACACAGGGCCGGCGCGAGTCACATTTTTCCTGGAATTAGAAAAAAATACAATTTAAAAATAGAATAGTTTTGAAAACTAAGACGTTCACCTCGAAACGGTGAAAATAAGAAGCTTGGCATAATGACAAAGAAAAAATATTGTAAATAAAAATATCTGAGTCGACGTAGATTCTTCACAGACATGCAATTAATCTCTACGGCTTGCCAAAACCAAATGATCATTTCTTTATTTTCTTAATGTATTTTCAGTGTATTTATAGGAATACGACATTCCTATTATTCGAATTCCGTTAGTTGCTCATTAAACGTGTTGGTTAAAGGTCCTACCAAGATGCTTAACAGTTCGGAGGGTACCAATTTGGTATTTACATATTTCATCTTGCTTTTGCTACTGGTAGCACTATGGCTTCTTTATTCAGCGTTTTAATGTCACCAAAGTAAGTGAAACAATATATATTTAACTTAAAAGAACTACAAAAATAAAAGATATTACGTTTATAATATTAAATCATGTTAGAATAAAGATTTTTTAAATATTTAATACATTTTCTGGTACTTCACTAAGTCCCAATTTTCAGTGTATGTGTACAAGATGTGTATAGTGTGTAAAATTCATCATAACTATGATTCTATCTTGTCTTTTATTAATTTCAAAATATGATCAAGATATCATTTGTTTAATAATAGTCTTTGTTTTTTTAACACTAACTTGAATTTGTTTAACACTAACACCATATGTTTAGACAAAATTTACCTATTAGGGTTTTTCTAGATTGTAATAGCATTTTCATATGTACTAGTGTGAAATAAGCTTTAAATATTAGATATATAATTCATATGTACAAAATATGATTGTGTAGTTTTGTGTCTATTTTGTACATTGGGGATAGAAAAGTGTGGATTTTTTTTACATTAACAAGCAGTTTTAGTTTTACCGTCTGTCTGTTAAATATTTTATTTATCATGTGAAATCGATTAATTAATTACGATGCAAAGATGTGTGATGTGTGTGATGTATGTGTCAAAGGTCATTTAACATTACCATTTCATTACATTGGTAACATTATAATATTTTCAGAAAATTTGATTTTGCAACAGACGACAAAGATAAAACAAATTAAAATATCATCTAAAATGGCACAGTGCCATCAGCATTAAAAATCATATTTCCATTGAGTTGGTCTGGGGCTCTTTATAAAAATTTAGGCCGAAGAATTGAAGTAACTCGTGAGAGACGAGCTCGTTTGTCACTTACTAAGACTAAGTGCTAGAAAATATGCAACGCCTTGATCGAATTTAATTCACCCTTTTGCCTATTGTAGCCACCTCAGTAGGTACCAGTCTCACATAGCTGGCAGGCACCTAATCATACAATAGGCTGATTTTCCAACCTTAAAGTGGCAACACATAGTTACCTACAGTTACCTACTTAACACTTTTTACTCTTTTTACACTTTACACTTTTATTTTTAAATTGGCTGACCTAATCTAAATCTAAGCGAAATTATTAATTATGTGTAACAGCTCTATATAGATATCTTTAAAATACATTCGTATTTCCGAAGCTTGACGAATATAGCCGAAGCGCATAATTTAAATAGTACTACTATACCATCTTTGATGTCTATAGATGAGGGTGTCTTACCAGAAAATTATCAGAAAATTTGCAAACATCTTTGTCTTTCCAACTCACAAAAATCTGCTATTCTTGTTATGTTGTGTGTTTTTGATATCTTCACGAAAGTAATAGTATTCTTTTTTTAAATTTTAACATCTTGTAAGTCCAAATTGATTAAGTATTTTTTTAGTCTAAAACTGAATAATAAAGAGCGAATTTAGTTAAAAATATAGAACATGAGATCTGTTCATTTGATCATTCAATGATTAGTTCATTGACAAGTGTATGGCTTATATACAAGTGAAACAGTTCAAAGCCTTGTAAAAATAGTAATGTTAATATTTTTAAAAGAAAATTTTAAAGAACGATCTATCATTAATTTTCATCAAACACTCTCACATCATGATTGTCACATAAGACAAATATGAATGTCATGAGCCAGATTTATTAACTTTTGTGATATTAGAGTATCTTACTGTGTTTGATTTCGTCATTTATTATTAAGTTAAAATATTAGTACTTCTATATTTCTAAGAAATGATTAGTTTAGTTGTCAGTAGATTTTTAATAAATCTATGTATGAATTTCAAAGACTATTAAGTTGCATTTTTTTATAATAATAGACAATTAAAATACAGCAACAACACTGTTGTAATTTTTAATTATTGTTACTTTTTCAGAACCTCAGATATAATATTAACAAGTCTATATTTTAAGCGACGTATTCAAAGAGTATGTAAATACTAAGTAACAGACACGTTGCAACGATTGCTGATGCGATATGATACGTTGCATCGACAGTTTTGATGCCATATAATGGTGATAATTCTGCTGAGTACTAACTAAACTTAGAGTTTGCTATTTTTTTCGAATAAAATAAAAAGAAATGATATAGAACATTTTTGACATGTCATTAGTCCGGACTTGTCAACTTGAAAAAAAAACAAAATTTAATCTACGTTTTTCGAGTAATAGATTAAAATCTTTAGAAATGTCACGTATAAGGTAATCTGACAGTACTTAAAGTTATAAATATGTTTTTATAACTATAGTTGAAGAAGACAGTGATAACTAAAAATTAGTTTAGTGAACTGCGCAATAAATCTATCACCAATTATGGTACATAATACGCTGCGACTCAAGTCATACAGACGATTCTTGAAAGAGGCAGCAGTTTATGATAAGTGATAGAAATTATAGTAAATTAAAAACTAGAAAAAACAGGTGTTTCATTTTTTTTTGAATTTGGCAGTTTTTAATACCAACGTATCATCTAAATTGATTAATTTTGCAAAATAAGCATGTAGTTTTAAAAAACCAATATAAAACCACTGAAAACAAATATTAGAGAAGTAACAGTTCCACCAATCGAGTTCCACCTATTTTTTGTTTGTTACTTATCGAACTTCGAGTATTGTATTATACCCTGTCAAGGTGCCCATGGACAGGTTTTTGGAACTATTTGTTTGGGTGGAGTTGTAACAGGTGGAAAAGATTATGTAATTTGTCTTTTAATGTTCGATGACTATTTCAACGGACCTGCGAGATGAATTTAGTCACACAGACCGCTTTACGACCAACTATTCAGGATCAAACTAACCCCATACGATTAATTTTGTTCATGTGACATTGTTTATACATTGAACGTTATTTTTCAAGTTTGTATTTTATAGTAGTAGCTTGATATATATTTATTTAAAACGTATGCACAATAGTGTACAAAGGTGGACTTAATGCAGCATGGCATTCTCTACCAGTCAACCTAAACTCATAAAGATAGCTTAATTGCATGGGGTGCACAGAAGGAATGATTGCAAAAAAAAAGGTGAACAAATTATCTTACAATTTAAAAATGTATACTAAGTAAATATAGTAATAACACAAATAAAAACAGAAACAAAATAGAAAATGATAATGACAGGGAAAATAACAAGATACATTTTTGGAACCGTATTTTGGAGCAATCATTAAAAACTTTCTCATCTCAATATTGCAGCATCGGCGGCCATCTTTTAATCACTTTCTAATCTGTGGATTACGTCCAATTGCAATAATATAATGACTGAGATTTCGAGATTGTTTAATTTTTTAGTGTATCCAGTCAGACTAGATAATACAGTCTCGTGAAGGCCAGATTATCAGCACTGTCCTTTTCCTACTGCTGTAAGCTTAAAGTCAGTCCTATGGCGTTTATAGGCCACGCTTGTCTCTTACCAGCTACTATTAGGAGAGCTTGTACGCTGTGTTCAGTTACCACATAAAAAAAAAACTTTGGTATCTATACGCGATATGTGCATTTAAAAAGTCGTCAGTTTTCATATACAATAAAAACTGTTATTTTTTGATTTCGGCCCTGGTTAATGACGTAGAACAAGTATCCGCGGGTCCACCATCGATCAGTCCGTAGCACCGCCATCATGCCGATCAACGCGGAAACCGTTAACCTCGCTGCCACTTACATGATCCTGGTGATACTCCTGTTCTTCCTCTGGCTACTCTATTCAGCGGCATTCTAGAATTATACTTGTAAGTATTTAGGTTTTTTGTGTTTGTTAGAGTATGGAAAGAGGTTTTTATGCTGGTTACATCTTCTCAACCTGGACGTCATCCGCAAAAAGAACGTGTTCTTTTTTCAAATTAATGCGGGAACTAACAATAATCAATAGTTTTTTTTTGTATTTTTTATTCTAAATTAGGATAATGAAACTAATTTTTAATTTTTGGCACATTAAAATAATAATAAAACAAAAACTCTAAACATTAATAAACATCATAAAGTTATTTTTAAAATGATAATTTCAATAATTCATCTGTAATTAATGTTTCAATTGTTTTTACAACTGCATTCCAACATTGTGAAAGATGCTAGTTCATAAACAACAGGTAATTAAAATGTATATTTAATATCATTTTTTTTCGATAATATACTAACTTAATTCAAATGTCATCTTTAATGTTGAATCTCCTATTCATAATAATAACAATTTTGTAGTGGCAATAAAAACAATTTTGTATTTTTTTGTAGTTAGCCGTGTAAACCAAAAGCAACGCTATATTTGCCCTTATTAGTAACGGATTCCTTATTGGAATAAAGACCATAGATTTACTGCTGTTCTATCTAGCATTTTATTAGAGATTATATACAGTGATAAACGAATAGTTAAGACTAGGTGGTAGTTTTCTCGATTATGACCCACCTGAACAGGTTTATCGCCTTAGGTATACTATATCTACAAAACAATCTATCATATGTGCCATCGCAAAATCGGTACTTTTTGCTGACCTGGGGGGTTACCATAAGCTCTTAAAACAGTATTATTTAAATAATACTAATTGTCAGCGGAGAAAGACAACCTTATGACATACGTACAAGTTGCTTATAAAGGTGGACATTTAGCAAGATGAAAATAATACTGCTATAAGCGTTCATGGTGGGGCCCCTGACCATAGCCGACGGGGCAGGCATTTGCGAGATGGACATTTAGATATCTATCTGCATTTTCGGATCTGGGTGTTTATTAATCCTATTCTAGTACTTCTATGTAACAGAATCGTTGAGTAAAACCTTTGTCTCGAGCATAAAATTTGTTAATTTCAATACTGATTCAATTTGTGTAACTTGTAAATGGATATTTTATTATTTTTTATTACTTCTTGCTAGTAAGAATCTCATTTAAAAAGTCAGAACTGCATGTTTTTTGTCTTTATCACACATATTATGTTTGTGTTAGTGTGGGTGACAGCTGCATTGTATTTCTTTTTATCATCAGCCTTTCATAATGTTTTAAAAAATACACACATATATAAAGAAACTAGCTGACCCGGCAGACGTTGTTCTGCTGTATTTTTAATGTGATTTTGATAAAAAAAATTGGGGTGAGTCACCCTTATCATTTAGGAGTATGAAAAATAGACGTTGGTCGATTCTAAGACCTACTCAATATGCTCACAAAATTTCATGAGAATCGGTGAAGCCGTTTCGGAGGAGTACGGGAACGAACATTGTGACACAGGAATTTTATGTATAAGATAAACCTATAATATAAAACTGAGTTGCTAGCTAACTATGTTGGTACGCGCATAACTTCCGACTGAACCACTTTAGATATATTTTTTTGTTGTGTCATTTATTGTCAGCAGAAGGTTCTTATGACAAAAAAACCAGTAAAATTGCAGGGAAAATGGGAAAAACAATACTTTATTTTTTTGGGTGCAGTTTATGGGTAGTCAACGATACTATTATTTAGAAATACTTAAATGGATACCAGAATACATTTAATAAACACAAAAAAAGAAATGCAGACATCATCACACAAATGCCTGCCCCCGTCGGAAATAGAACCCGAGCCTCGCGGATCGTCGATGCAGTTAGGCGAGTTACGGGGTTGGCAGAGAAAGGGAAATGGAGTTTTAAAGAATAAAATCTCGTACGCCTAAACTTAGTTCTAAACCTTAATCGACTCGTCTGTTACCTCTTCTTGTCGCCTTTAAGGTCAGTGCGTGCCATTGATGTTTTCCGGTTCAGAGGATAAGGTAGCCGGTAAACTTACTTTTGCTCGAAGTCTAACATCCCAACATTAGGTTGGCAACGCACTATTTCCACCTTAGGTGTCTCTAGGTGCCGTGAATTTCTTACCTTCAAGAAACCCGTCTGCTTGTTTACCTTTCGATATCATAGAAATAAAAAAACATTGTAGGTCTTTTTGTAACTTGTCAAAGGCTAGTCTGATTTAGTTGAAATATTGCATTCCTGGTTCCATTAATTTCCATGTCCACACAAGTTCCATTCCACAAAAATAAATGTTTTCTTCGAGTTTTTTTTTATGATATTGGAAGGCAAACAAGCAGACGGATTTTCTGATGGTAAGAAATTCACGGCGCCTAGATACACCTATCCTATCCTCGGATGATATCTCAATTCAGATTTATTTCAAATGAGATCACCTTGGAAGTACAGTATTTCAAATAAAAAAAATATTTTAAAATTGCTCTCAAAATGATAGAGAAATCAAATAAAATCATAAAAAATATAGGAGTCGAACATAATATTATCTTCTTTTTTTTCGAAGTCCGATAAAAAAATCTTAAACGATCTGCACATATTTTCATGTTTTTGGCATGCGCATTTAGCATCTGTCATTTGTCAAGTTTAAATTAGCATCAAATTACCAGATTTAGCAAAATTGGGCTTAAATTGTTCAAAATTAGTAATAAGTCGTTAGTAAAAGTCATGTCAGGGTTTTGGGTAAAGCGGTGGCCTCCTTATTCGAAACTCATTTAGTGAGATTTGGCGGCAACAAGGAAAATCTTGTATTTTCTTCTTTAATTTCTTTATGAATATCTAAGCACTTTTCTTATACATTTTAAGTGAACAAAATTGTAAAAAATATCACTAAAACTAATTAATTTTACTCAGCATTTACACAAAGTTTACGAAAAAGCTGCAATCATCTTTTCTCTCAATGGCGCCAAAACTCGATACTCTATACTAAGGATATTCCAAAGAATAACAATAACAGGGCCGCTCCTGAACCTAAATTATTTATTTAGAAATTCTTATAGTGCATAAATAAACAATAATCATTCGGGATTATTTAATTACTACATAGTATAAAACAAAGACGCGTTTTCTGTCCATGTATCCTTTTGTATATTTAAATCTTTCAAACTACGCAACGGATTTTGATGCGGTTTTTTTTAATAGATAGAGTGTTTAAAGAGGAATGTTTTTATATTTATTGTATACGCCTGCGGAGCCAGGGCCGGAACGCTAGTAGTACATAAATAAGTTATAATAGCATTTAATGCATTAGCGTTTTTTTATGAAAACAACAGCAACAACAACAGAATCGCTTCAATCATGTTCGACTTCTAGCATTTAAATATTCTTTTTCAATTTAACCCGTTTCCCATCAAAAATGTCATTAAAATTCTAATCATTATCCTCCTCAAACTTAGTGTAATTCTAAAAATATCAAATTCAAAATCTCTTTTAATCCATCAGCAACGATTCTATATTCACAGTCATATTTATAGTATTTTATTTGTGAGGGCGTGGCGGCGCACGACTGTGGACAATTTTGTCACTCAGTTTTCTGGAATCCTGTGTCCAGTGAGCGTGTCCGCCATGCCGAACCACGAGACCACGAACCTCATCGCCACCTACCTCATCCTGGTGCTCCTCCTCGCGAGCTTATGGCTACTCTACTCTGGAATGTTCTGAGGTGCACTTTTATTTATTATTTGACATAAGCTCATTATATTACTATAAATAGATAATTACTATAAATAGTTGGTTATTACTATAAATAATTCGGTTAGTTATAGTTTTATTGGATGGATTTTGTAAGAATAGGAAGTGGGAAAAGGTTCAAGGGCATTTTTTTTGCATAAATATTTATTTTAAAACATGGTAATGATCTGCATCAGCTCTGTTTCTTATACGTTACGGATTAATGGATAGATCAGGGCCAAATTTATATCAGACATAATTTTAAAAGAATTGCATTCAGTTCCTGTTCATTTTTCAAATCGAGAAAATGTTACTGAATATTTAGAGATGGCAAAATTTTGCGAATATTTGCTCTGCTATAGCTTTAATTATAGTACAATTATTTTGCTATCTTAATTAGGCCAATTTGTTTTCACGTGAATATAAAAGTGTAGGAGGAAGATATTTCAATGAAAACATTGAATTTAGAAGTTAATTTCCACGATTGATGCATATCGTAACATTTTACAGACATTGCAAAATCTCATAAACATTGATTTATTGCTTCTCGTGATTACTTTAGAGTTTAGAATTTAGATAGAGATTAGACAGATGAAAAAACGTAACCGTATAATTTTTATTTACAAATCTAAATTTCCTGCAATACCGATCCCGTGGTTTCAGTAATAAATATAAATTTACAACAACGTAATAAACGATATCGAAACTAGTTTGATGTTAATCTGTTTAATGTTAATGTTGGTTCTCAAGATATTTATTGAAATGGATGCTTATTTTATAAGGTTATAAATCGTCGCGTATTACAATTATAATGTCTATATGTTTACTCATTGTTATTTAAAAAAAACGATGGGTTGAACTCCGGGAGTGACGGCAGAAGTGAAAAGTTGAATATTAACGATGTGCATTTTCGGTATTTTGGAATGGTTAGGGAATTATTTTGCACGAATTGCTTTGTCAGTATGAAAGTACTATCATTTATGTGGCAGAATACAATATTCATTTATTGCGCCATCGTACACAAACATGACAACACGAACATTCGCGCTAGCGCCCTGTGCTGTCTTACGAATTTTCTATCAGGTCACGTGTCCCAGTTTTTACCCATTCCAAAAAAAGTGCGCAACGCCGCTAAAGAAGTTTTCACTTCAATAAAAGTATCTTCACGCCCATATCCCCGAAGATGTAGGCAGAGGTACAACCAAGGCACCCACGACTAGCCGAAGACACTAAGTCCCACAATGTGATAGGTGGCAAGCCTATCGCCAACCAGGCACATTTCCAATCCCAACCAACATTTTTTTTTAATTAGAAAATTGGAAAAATCCAATTTACTTTTTGTTGGCCGACCCGGGATTCGAACCCGGGACCTCATGCAGTCAAGCGAACACCCGGACCGCTAGACCACAGTGGCGATTCAATAAATACATATTAATTTGAGTAGTGTCTACCTAATGATCGAACTCTGTCTGGGATTTTCTTCGCAAGAAAGTTTTCAAATTGCAACGATAAATTGACTGTCGCAAAGCACAAAATTGCAAACATTCGATGGAAGCAGAAGCCAAGAAACTAGTCGTGCAAAATTATTCGATAGAAAAACATCAAAATCTAAAATTCAAGAAATAAAAAAATCTCAAATGAAAGTAAATTTGAAGTCGGATTGATTAGAAAACAAATAAATACCCTAGTTAATTACACCACGTCAACACATACGTGACATGGATTTTGTTGCCAACTTTTTCTCAAATACTTCACGCGGATCGAATTTTTAGCAGCGAAGTAAAAAATACAGAATACTTAATTATTTTTATCGTTACAAAGTTAGTCTTTTTAACGAAAATGGTTCGTTTCTAGGCATTTAGATGGCAATTGATTTTAAGCTAGCTGTTACTTGCGGCTTCGCCCGCGATTAATTGAGATGTAAGCTATCCTATCTTTCAAGTCTTGTCAAATTGCAGACGGTGTGTAAATTTGATTGAAATTGGTTAGGTAGTTTAGGAGTCCAACAAGGACAAATAACATGATATGTAATTAATATATATTAAGATTACAATAGAAGTGTTTGAATAAAAATAATGGTATGTACCTTATCATAAATAAATAACACTAAAATTTGAAAAAATCAAAATATGTATAAACACACATACACACTTACACACACTCAACGTTAAAGTTATAACATCCCCATTTTTCTGTTTGCAGTTACAAATACAATGATTTTATTTTTAAGTAAGTATCTGCGTCCGTATCCCCGAAATAAATCTTCATTGCAAACGAATTGGAACAGTTGCAAAACAACATTTTTACAAACAAAACCACTCTCCTTCAAAAGCTAGGAGTAGGGTAGCAATTTACTTAAGCTAGATATCTAACATCCCATCCCAATCCAAAGTAGTTTAATTTGTTACGCCTCGTTAATTTGTTAAAATAAGTAACACATCTATATATTTGCCTTCCAACCCTATTTAAAAGATGCTTCACGGTGAACTCGATTGTTTTCAGTAGCAACGTTTGTGTTTTTATTTATGTGTTTTTTTAATGAATTTAAATTTTAATTTTTAATTTAAAATTGAAATTTGCATATGACTTTTATTAAATGATTTTTGTAATATGTTTAAAAATGGGAAAGCACATAGTATAAATTATTTATGCCACCGTCAAAGAATTAAAATATTCATTCAAATAAATCTTGCTCTTGCTTCATCTTCAAGTTTGTTGTAATAACTTCACTGTTTTAATAATTATTGTCTACTAATTTATATGATAATTTCATTTTTTTTATAATATTGGTAGGCAAGCAAGCAGACGGATACCCTGATGGTAAGAAATTTACGCCGCCTAGAGACACCAAATGTGGTCATGGTGTGTGGCTGAGGCCGGGATGGCGAGCCTCGAGCAAAAGTAAGTGTACCGGCTACCTTACCCTCCGAACTGGAACACGTGAACAGCAAGCACTGACGTTATGGCAGCAGGAATGGGTAAGGCGGTTGTACCAATCCGGGCGAGTCGCTGCGAAACTCTACCACCCAGTAGGATGTCACGATGCTAGTGACGGTAAGCCTATGCTCGCCTTTTACGAGCTGCCTAGCAGGAAGGCAGATGGTCTATTCTGTAAAGGAGCTCGGACCAACACTTAGTAAATAACTCACTTCAAAAATCAAAAGATAGTGAAGGCTTTACCAACCAGGGAGGTGATCACAGTCTAACTGGCGTTCGAAGGTCCAAATAATTGTAATATCGCGATTTGGAATCCTAGTCATACAACAGTTGGAAGCCATGTACCTAGCATCAATAGTTGCAGCGTTTATCCATTTTTTATCACCGGGAAACACTTAAAAATGAACGTCGTTTTTGCTTCCATGAGTTGGTATATTTTGCCCTAAATTTATACTAATTATATTCAACAAGTTATTAATTTAAAATATGTTTACTATAATTTAAATGTATCTCAAAAGATACTGTATTTAATAGGCACATAAACACTAACACTTTTGCGGAACCACGATATTATCTATATGATTATATTTTATTAGTTTCTGCTAAAACTGTAAAATTATTTGGCAGCGACGGTAGGTAATAAAATACAGGTTACAGTCACCGGCAAGATATGATACAGAAATATCTAAATGTATCTCTGGAGCTATGTGTATTCTTTTGCATAATTGAAAATTTTATAATATACACTTTAAACATACATTATAAACATACTTTAAACATAAACACACTTTAAACATACTTTTTAAACCATTTCCGACTTTGTTCTCTTGTTGATTATCTTTGTAAGTGAAATTATCTAGACATAACGCCTAAATATTAGTATTCTAAGAAGTTAAGTGTATCTGTGCATTTTATTTCTAATATTAGTAGGAATCTAAAAATCAATCAGTCGGTCAATTAACAATTAATCTATCATTAAGTCACAGTTTTGTCTAAACTGATTAAAAGATAATTGTCATCTCTGATTGCGGCTCTAAAAGTAAAATAAATTTTCTTATGGCAACACTGTTATAGATTCTACTTTTCGAACTGGATCATAATAATGTCAAACACAAGCGTAATATTGGCAGAAATAGCAACAGTATCAATTCAGGCGAGTTGTAGAAGAACTCCACAGAACCATATTATATTTATGGATAGAGTGCTAGTTATAAGTACATATGGATACAATATACATATAAGTATATATTTTACAAGCCGCTTAGCAGTAGTAGTTGTCATTTGAGGAACTTGTCCTATGCTTAAGAAACAGTTGTTTTATTTACGGTTTGTTTTTAGTAAGAATCCGTAACATTTAAAATGCCTATCGGTCGGTAAGATATTTAATTACGGCAGCTCGTCGCAGGGAGCATTTGCAGAACTATAATATACTCTTCGCCTGTGTGGTTTAGCGGTCCAGGTGTTGGACTTGGCTGCACAAGGTCCCGGGTTCTATTCCCGGGTCGGGCAACAAAAAGAAAATTTGGTTTTTCCAATTTTCTAATTTTCTAGGCGATAGGCTTGCCATCTATCACATTGTGGGACTTAGTATCTTCGGCTAGTCGTGGGTGCCTTGATTGTGTCTCTGCCTACGTCTTCGGGGATATAGGCGTGAAGATACTTTTTTATTAATATACTCTTAATTTAAATAAATTGCGAGTAGTAAGATCTCCAGTTACTATTATGACTTACAGTAATTAGATTGCAGAGAACAGACGTTAGGAGACCTAGGATTAATTCGGTGAAAATCTCATCTATAGTGTTGCAAACATTTTTTCTGTGACACAATCTCACACCCTTCGGAAACGCGTACCTCTCAGACAATTGTGGTGATTCTACAGACTAAACATATTTTAGATGGGTGCTATCTTTTTCCAATTAATTAAAAACAAAAGAGATGGAACATTTTAGTTTTGTGAAGTTATTAATCAACGTTTTCTGAAAAATAGATAAAATGTTTGCGGAAATGTCATGTACAAACTGATATGACAGCTATTAAACGCTCTCTTTCTCTTTCTTTCATTAAAACGAGATAGCAATAACTATAAGTAAATTAAGTGACTGCGCTGCATAATTATTACCACTTACATTTCTTAAATAGTTTTACATTTTATTTCCATGTTAGGCTACGCGCAATTTAAGCTACAGTTCTACGCAACTTTCGTAGCTGTAGCAACTATACGGCTACGAAAGTTGGTGAAAGTTCTGTTGAGTCAGCAATTAGACAATATTTTTTATCTCTAACCATTAATATTGTATCATAATGATTAATTTACAAAAATTGTAATTATTTGTTTTCTGTAGTACCAAAATAATATAAAAATAATCATTGTTTATTGAGCTCCGTTGTTTCATACGGATAATGCATATGTAGTTACATAAGCTTCTCAAAGACACAACAGTAATAATTAACTTAGAATTGAAATAACATATTAAGCACAAGCAAAGCCAAAAAACCACAAGCAAAGTCGTTTGTAAATTACCTAAATGTTTTAACTTAAAACTTAACAACAGCTGGACCAATTCGAACATTATTTATTATTAACTGAAGTCTAATTTAAACTTTTTCTGGAAATCAGAAAGAAGTTAATTAGCATTCTGATTTCCAGAAAAAGTGTAAATTGCGTGAAAAATAGGAAACATATTGACTATAACAAATCACAACAAACTGTACAAATTGTAAAAAGTATACAATGGATCATTGCCAGTACGTTAAAACTAATAACATATAATATTTTATAAATTTGGTTACAGATCAAATATTTACTATTTTTTCAAACTATGAGTCTACTGTTAGTCTTTAAAATTATTAAACAAACATGGTAATAATTTGAGACTACGTTGTCTAATACCTTATTATATTTAAAATAACTGTATGTTTATATGATGAATATTTTCTTGATTAATTTGAAATTTAAAAAATGCATATCAGACCTTGGAAAAGGGTGAAAAACACGAGCGTTGCTAAAGAAAAAAGCAAGTCAAATAAAAACATAGAAATAGTGGCGCTAGATTAAATCAGACCTTTGAAGAAATAGACTACTTCTCCCCTATGTTTTCATAGACTCAATGTAAAGTTAAATTACCTCAATACACATTCCGAAGGATACCACAGGAAAGAACAAGCCAAATATGAACACAGAAATAGTGGCACCGCCATTGAATGAGACCTTGGAGGAAATAGAATACTTTTTCCCCATATCTTTACAGGCTCAACGCAAGCCTAAATTACCTAAAATACAGAGCATTCCACAGGAAAGAGCTAGTCAAATATAAACTCAGAAATAGTAAAACAAACTTAGAAATAGTCAAATATAAACATAGAAATAGTAGCGCTAGAACTGAATGAGACCTTGGAAGAGATAGATCATTTTTACTTCATTTATTAACAGTCTCAACGTAAGGCTAAATTACTTAAATACATGGAAAATGCCATAGAAAAAATCAAACCAATATGAGAATTTAGCGGCGCTATAGTCTAAGAGTAAACATTCAAAAATTGCTCGGTATTTGGAAGCGGTAAAGTCAATGGTGTGTAACGTCTCGGTAAAACACATGTTTTTCTTGTACATCTGCCAAGCTATCAAATCCGACGAATGGCAAAACATGTCAACTGAAATATGCGAGTCGTGTTTGTCCAGTAATATTATCCGTTTGCGTCAGAGATGGTACAGGATAAGAGTTTTCTATAGTTGATTGGTTACCTAACGCCTGTACACATTGGCCGAGCGATCCGACCAAGCCGATAGAAATAAGAAACTAAGAACAACAAATCAACAAAACAAATGGCAATAACAACTGCAGTAAGATTCCTACGTAAGATCGCCTTTTGTGCATTTTTAACTTCTCGTGTATTTTGTGTATTTTAATTTTTGTGTGCAATAAAGTGTTAAATAAATAAATAAGTAAGATCATTAAAGGCCTATGGTAAATAGCAAAGGTGCAAAGCTCATTCTAAAATTCTAATGTATCGTTTGTGATTAAGTAACTATACCAAAATTCAATGCTGTTATTCTCATGTTTAATAAATTCTAGTTTCTTAAAAAACTTTCTTATTAATAATACCAAAGGCAAATCCTCCCCCCCGTGTGGGTCCGGGCTCCTTTGCAGAATAGAGCATCTGCCTTCCTGCCAGGCAGCTCGTAAAAGGCGAGCATAGGCTTACCGTCACTAACACCGTGTCACCTGACTAGGGGGTAGAATTTTATAGCGACTCACCCGGATTGGTACCACCGCCTTACCTACTCCTGCCGCCATAATGTCATGACGTGTTCCGGTTCGGAAGTAGCCGGTAAACTTACTTTTGCTTGAGGTCTAACATCCCGGCCTTAGGTTGGCATCGCACCATTACCACCTTTGGTGTCTCTAGGCGGCGTGAATTTCTTACCATCAGGAAATCCGTCTGCTTGTTTGCCTTTCAATATAATAAAAAAAATTTAACGTAAGACAATTACTCTGAATACTTTGGGAATAAAGTTGCTGTCACATACGGACGGACATATTCCGTTTTAGCCATTCACATACGCAAGCCTAAGGCAGGCAGTTACTTATTGTTGCTAAATTTTTCTCAGACAATTCTAACAATTATTGAAATAAATTTAGACAATAATAACAGATCTATTTAGTGTTTAAATTTTTTACTACGCACTAGAGTTTTGATATTTCACTACATTTCACAGTAATTTACATCGCCTCGCCTCTTTGGTCTAGCGGTTCAGTTGTTGGACTTGACTGCATGAGGTCCCGGGTTCAAACCTCGGGTCGGGCAACAAAACGAAAATTGGGTTTTTCCAATTTTCTAATAAAAAAAATGTTGGTCGGGCTATCGGGCCTATCGCCAACCGGGCACATATCCTATGTGCCTGGTTGGCGATGTGCCACCTATCACATTGTGGGACTTAGACCTCAGTATCTTCGGCTAGTCATGGGTGCCTCTGCCTACCTCTTTGGGGATATGGGCGTGAAGATACTTTTATTTTTTTATTTACATCATCAGGATTTTAAGATAGAAGTATTTTGACGTACGGACTAACCTAACCTAATGTAATGCAGGAGCAATGCGCTCTATTTTTTTTTTTTTTTTTTGGAATGACTAATGTGTTGTCAACCTCGCGGTTTTTACAACTTCACCGGGCTTTATGCGCTCTATTAAATATCGTCTGCCCTTAAGGAACCTTTTCTCCGTGTTGGTCCGGGCTCCTTTGCACAATAGACAAGCAGCAGCTCGAAAAAGCTTACCATCACTAATATCGTGACATCTGACTAGGTGGTAGAGTTTCGACTGGACCGGATTGGTACCACCACCTTACCCATTTCTGTCGCCATAGCGTCAATACTTGTCGTTGACTTGTTCCGGTTTGGAGGATAAGGTGGCCGGTAAACCTACTTTTGCTCGAGGCCTAACATCCCAGCCTCATTACCACCTTCGATGTCTCCAGGCGGCGTGAATTTCTTACCACCAGGAAATCCATCTGCTTGTTTGCCTTACAATTACATAAAAAAACCCTCCGAGTTGAAAACCGCATCCGACCCTGTTCGTAATAAGGCCAATGTTAGTGTCCTTCTACCCGAAAGATGTAGAAAGCCTCTATTTTTGTCATTTTTCATGAATTATTTTACTAAGTACAAGTTTATTATTATTAAATTGATAACGAATAAATTATTTAGAAGAAGATAATTATAAAATCACTAGCGGCAGACGTTGTTCTGCTACGTTTTTTCATGTGATTTTAAAAAATTGGGGTGAGTCACCCTTGTCACTTAGGGGTATGAAAAATAGACGTTGGCCGATTCTTAGACCTACTCAATATGCTCACAACATTTCATAAGAATCGGTCAAGCCGTTTTGAAGCAGTACGGGAACGAACATTGTGACACGTGAATTTTATATATAAGATTTTAAATTAAATTCAATATCATCAAATCATGTTATTCAGGTTTATATAGAATTTACCCTTTATGGTTTGTTTTAAAATAAAATAACTAAAATACAATATACGTATACTGTACAAAAACGATTTCAATCATTTCAATTTTTGTTATCTAAAGACCAATATTAAGAACATATCTACAGGTAGAGATAGGCCTACTAGAGTTTTGTTGGTAAGATATTTTTATTGATTATTGCAAAAAAAAAAAAACAGCGGTTACCCAGCAATTTATCTAAAGTAGCACTATCTACCATTTTAGATAGGTCATTAATATTGACCGTAAATAAACAATTAAATATTAAATTACTATTGTTAAGTATAACTCAAAAAAACCAAATAGCCCAGTACGTTGAGGTGAAATTCGTCTAAAATGCCTAATATTGCAAACACTACAAATTTTCATAAAAAAATTGGATTTAGGTTGGATGGGAGTTTACCTTTTCTTGGAGGTAGAAGTTTTTAAATTTAAGTAAATCACTACAATGGATAGATCGACTAATTTGAAGAAACTTTTTTCGATAATATTTTTCTACATACATACCTATCTTAATCTTATTATTATAAAACTTATTATAATCTTATCCCTTAAGGGGTAGGCAGAGAGTGTCGAGTGCCAGACCTCACGATCCTGACAAACCTGTCTAGCTTCCTTCACATTCATTATCCTTTTCATACGAACAGACCGGTTTCGGAGACTCTTGACACCACCCTCGGATAATATCCGATTGATCTGATCGTGGAATGTCAGCCTTAGTCTCCCCGGGTACCTATATCCATCCACATTTGCATTGTATATCTGCTTTGTTAATCTTTCATCTGTCATTCTTTCCACATGACCGAACCAGCGGAGCATGCCCTTTTGCATTTTAACACCAACACTTTCTTTCAATCCCACTCTTTCTCGGATCTCACTGTTACGAATACGGTCAGCGAGCCGAGCGAGCGAGCGTGCGTTTTCTGAATGCCTATAAGTATTTATCTACTTATCCGCCGGTGAAAGTTTCAAACTTATAAAAATAATGAAACCACGGCATTATTTTTTTGCGAATAACTCAAACACACAAAAGTAATCGTTTATTTAAGCAAAACATTAATCGAAATACACCTTACAAAAAAATAAATTAAATAATGATTTTGTAGACATAGACATAATAGAAGCTAAGAATTAACTCATTGAAAGTGGACTCTAATTTGTAGAAGACAAAAATAAATGTTTTCAGGTTAAATAACCCAAACTAATATTTTTTCGGACAAATTTTGTACAAAGATTCCTGAAGAATCAAAAAAATCTTTCATCTCTCAAATAAAAGTCGATAGCATTAAATTTATAAGAGTTACGACGAAAATTGTGAAGCTCCACATTTTTAAATATAAGTAAATTATCTCTTCACTGTGATTTCGATTAAAACAATAATTGTCAATTTCCGATTAATTTTAACTAGAAAAAAAAATTAAAAAATGTTAACTACTTGTAATATACTCTGAAATATTGACCGGTTATTGGGCAAGCTATGCCCCAAAGCCATAAGCAAATTCCAAACGGTAAAACGTACTCAATTTTTATCCTATTAACATAAAAACCTGAAATATTTAGAAAAATTAAACTTGCAATTTAGTGCTCTACAAACTACCTTTAAAAATACCATTATTTTTTAAAAAAAGTAAACTTATTTTTTTTAAATCGAAGTACTTTAACCTAGCCAAACTTCTAGACTATTTCACAAGTACGTTAATAAAGATACTTGCAAATTGACACTTAGTTTTTTGTGAAAGAAAAAAAATCCTCGGAAAATGGTCAGTTTTTTTATTTTTGTGTAATTCCACCTTGAAATTTTCAATGTTTATATTAGAGAATTAAAGAAAATCCTTCAGTAAGCTATTCCTTTGTTTGAGTGGCTCTAGTCACCGCAAGTAAATTATTTTATCTGTATCTTTTAAAAGCTATATTTTAACTATGATGAAATACACCTTAAAACGTATTTATATTTTTAATAAATTGAATTTTTCAGTGGCGGATAAGTAGAATAAAGTTTTTCTGAAAGCTGATATTTTTAGAATAAACTTTATATAACAAAAGTTTCTTAAAATTAGTCGTATCTAACATTGCACTTAATTTTGTTAAAAATAAAACCAACCAAGAGAAGAGGTGACATCCATCGCTAACAAAAGCAACCAATGACACAGGTT
>NJDC01007187.1:63963-83031 GCA_002245475.1 Calephelis virginiensis | reverse complement strand
TCCAAATTTCAGACAAATCCGTTCAGCCATTCGAGCGTGAAAGAGTAACAAACATCCATACATCCATACTTACAAACTTTCGCATTTATAATGTTAATAGGATTATTTCATGGCTGTCAAAAAAAGAATTTCAGAAATTTAGAAAAAGAAATTCTTCTTTGGGCAAAATACATGAACTAATTAGCTAAATTTTCATTCAATTCCTGGAAACATTCAATTAAGTCCTAGTACGGTTACTCTTGTATCTCGATTTTTCTTATCGGAAATTGGAATTTGAGTTAAGTTCCAAAAAAAATCGAAATTTTCCGTTAAAATAATCGTTTATTTTTAACTAAATGTAGCCTCGGTGATCTAGCGGTCCGGTGTCGGACTTGATTTAGGTACTACGATCCTCAGGTCGGACAACAAAAAAAATAGAAATTGCGTATTTCCAATTATCTAATAAAAATGATGTTGCCCAGGATTGGATAGGTGCCTGGTTAGCGATAGACTTGCCAACTATCACATTGTGGGACTTACTATCTTCGGCTAGTCGTGGATACCTTGGCTGTGCCCTCTGCCTATCTCTTCGGGGATATGGACGTGGACATACTTAACTAAATGTCAATAATTTGCTTGTATTATTCAATAGCATATCCTATTCTTCTTTCTTTAGGTTTTGGCCTTCACGTTAGTATTTAGCCATTAGTCAAGTAGTAATTTACATCAAATTTTATATCAATTTCAATTAATTTTAATTAGTCATCAGTCGTCAATAAGTCATGTCAAGCTCTTGGGTAAAATGGTGGCCTTATTACACAAGCACATGTAATGAGATTTGGCGGCAACGAGGAAATACACGATACGCTAATTTCTTCATTATTATTTCATTTGTGTACTTTCACTGAACAAAATTGTACAAAAGGCCACCAAAATTGACTAATTTCACTCAATATTAACACGAAATTGAATAATTATGAAAAAAACTTCGACCATCTTTTTTCTCGATGGCGCCAAAACTCACATAGATCTATCCTATTCTTATTTCCAATTTGCACAATTGCATGAACTCTACAGATTTTCTTGTTTTGAGATTCAGTTTATTGATAGCAGGACGATATATTTAACAGCAGCTCTCTTACAAAGCTAGTGAACTATCTATATGATGATCGCTAAAACTAGGATTAGGGTAAAAGACTTAAGAAAAACAGAACAGACATGTTTTGTGTTAACGTAAAAGATAAGGAAATCATAAACAAAACAAAGACTAATCAAATACTGTTTCTATTTCAGATCCATTATTCAACTTTATCATTCTGAGCCAACTCTTAACCACTTGTATGTTCTAATTCTGAAAACACTGTAATCTATCTTCATTCGTCAATATCGCTTTTACAATAAGTACCTAGTTTATTTCTGTTTCACTCGAGTTTCAGTATTTTTCAATAACTACACGAAATCTTTTGTAATATCAATTAATTCTCGTGTCACATTGTTCGTTCCCATATTCTTTCGAAACGGCTTAACCGATTCTCATGAAATTTTGTGAGCATATTCAGTAGGTCTGAGAACCGGCTAACAGTTATTTTTTACACATGATGAGGGTGACCCACTTTTTTTACTAAAATCACATTAAAAAAAATAGCAGAACAGCGTCTTCGGGGCCAGCTGCAGTTAAAAGATATTTTTAGAATTTTCGTCCCTTCACATGTATCTTCACTTATGATCTTTTGTATGTTTTTCATTTAGTTGATTTGAACAAACAATCACATTAACTAAATATGTATCTTCCATCGTGTAATCAAAGTCAGTCAATTATAAGCAAATGTCTTTAAGTGGAAGAAAAAAAATAACCGATTTTTAAGACACAGATGAAGTCAGAAGAAATGGCTCGTGTCTCCTGCTCCATAACAGCCACAGCCCTTTTGTCACCGTGTCTTTTTCTCCTTCGCCTTTGGGCACAAATAGATGACTTGCAAAACTTGTCCGTTTGGTGGATGGACTGTCTATAGTACATTAGTTAATCTTTGGTGGTTTTTCTAATACCGACTCCTGACTCAGTCATGCTTTTAGCTGCAGGTCATTCATTACATATGAATCCGATAAACTACGCCGGCAAAATGAGTTTTTACAGGCTGTTCATTTTGAATATTATTTGACGCAGTTAACAATAAATGTAAACTACCTGCAATTCCAAATGCTGCGAATAGAACTGGAAACACCGGAAGGACTGGTATTGTATGATGTTCGAGAACTCTCCCAGATATATCATGTACAGTAACGTAGAAATCACCAGGAACAAAGAGACAAACACCACCTAAAAGTATTTTAAATATTTTTACACCTTTATTCTCGAAGACGTAGGTAGAGGCACAAAGGTCTTCGGCTCACCCATGAATAGCTGAAGACACCATGTCCCAGAATGTGATGGTTGCAAGCCTATCGCCAACCGAGCACATATGCATTCCCTGGTAACGTTGTTACTATTATAAAATTGAAAATACGCTTTTTCTATGTTTTTGCTGCGGAATTCCGGGATGAAATCCAGGTCCTCAGAAACACAATTCCGACGCTGGACCTCTAGGCCACAGAGGTGACACACATAAACTATATTTAATTATTCATTATTTATTACTAGCGGCCCGGCCCGCCGCTGCTTCGCACAGGTATAAAATATACGTATAAACCTTCCTCTTTAATCACTTTATCTATTGAAAAAGCACAACCAAATCTATTGCGTAGTTTCAAAGATTTAAGCAAACAAAGGGACATAGGGACAGAGGAAGCGACTTTGTTTTGTAACAATTATCATTCTAGCGTTACGGCTAAACAACCCTAGGAGTCCTAGTCTTACTTCTACACTTCCAAAAATCAAATCTTCGCGATCTAAAACCCAATACCGTACATATTCGATATGCAGTCATTTAATTATAATCCTAAACATAATACATAATAATACTCTATCAAAATGTTGACATAGATTTAAAAATCTTCATTATTAGAATCTTCATTATTAGAATAAATCGCGCCGCAATAATACAGTTTATGGTTTATTAAAATCTGTTTAGTAGTGGTAATGTCAATAATAATCGTATTTGAAATAATTATTTTAATGTAAGTAAAAAAAAAGTATATTCACGCCGATATCCCCGAAGAGGTAGGCAGAGGCACAACCAGGGCACCTACGACTAGCCGAAGACACTAAGTCCCACAATATGATAGGTGGCAAGCCTATCGCCAACCGGGCACATATTCAATCCCGAGCAACGTTTTTTTTATTAGAAAATTGGAAAAACTAAATTTTCTTTTTATGTCCGACCGGGGATTAGAACCCGGGACCTCAAGCAGTCAAGTCCAATACCTGGACCGCTAGACCACAGAAGCGATGTAAGTAAACTTTGTTAAAATATAGTGGCCAAGTACAAGTTGGACTTGAATATGAATGGGTTTTTCACAGATTATGGATATACATAATGTAATAAGTGCCTGGCGATGGGTTTGCCATTTATAAAATGGTGGGACTAAAAGTACCTTCAGCGAATGATGGGTGCCCTAGTTGTACTTCTACCTATTTCTTTGGAGATACAGTCATGAATACACTAGCAAATAATTCTATTATATGTCCCAAAATACCGCTATTATTCAACTTAAGCAAAAAACAGTTTACAGTATTGGTATACATATATGAAAAAGCTGTATTTGTGGTTTTCGAAAGTGTTCAATGTATTTTTTATTGAAAATTTAGATTAAGATGAACATAACAAATATTTTATTATTTCACTCAAAGTATTTTATTTTAGATACTCGTATCTCCCATTTACAACGTTAAAAGTATCTATGTGATTGACGTTGAAAAAAATATTGTTGGGATCTCAATGTCATTTTCAAAGACCTATCAAGAAACACCGAATGTACAGGTTAGATGAATAAAAAAATTTACATGGTATTCCAAATAGTTTGGGAACAAACTAGCTGTGGCATATGGGCAAAGGCACCGATTAAACACTAAGAATCTATCAGTTTTTTGCCATACGGCTACGGAACCCCATATGGTTACAGCTGAGATGATGAAACTTGGTGGTCCTGCCGTCTGCCGTCTCTTTCTGGGTTCTTTGTAATAAATGTTGGAAGACCGGCAGAGTACCCGAAGACTGGCGACGTGCGGTCATCGTGCCCTTGTATAAAGGCAAGGGTACACGCATGGACTGTACAAGTTACAGAGCCATGAGTTTGATCAGTTTAGCATTAAAAGTGTATGGAAAAATAGTTAAAAGGAGGATGCAAGGGATGTCCGATGGAACATTGTGGGAGGCTCAAGGCGGTTTCAGGTCTGGAAGAAGATGTACGGATCAAGTGATTTCGATCCGCAACATTGTAGAGAAGCATCTGGCTGTTGGTCAGAAGGTTTTCTGCGGTTTTGTGGATCTTGAAAAAGCGTTTGATAGGGTTGTACGTAAGGAACTTGGGGACATTTTGCCAGATTATGGGATAGTTTGGCACCACCACCCTGCTGCGTGTGGTGCAGTCAATGTATTTAGACTGTAAAGTATGCGTGCGGGTGGATGGCAACATATCGCCTTGGTTTGTTGTTAATATTGGCGTCAAGCAGGGTTGTGTGTTGTCAGCACGCTTGTTTATCTTATATTTGGACAAATGTCTTCAAAGGTTAAGATCATTGAATGTGGGAATGCGTATGGGTGACCAAGTTGTGAACTGCCTGCTTTATGCAGATGATGCTGTACTTTTGGGCTCTACACCATCTGAGCTGCAAACTCTGGTCACAGTTATGGAAGGATATTGTAAAGAAAGGGGCTTACATTTGAATGCGATGAAAACCAAAACAATGGTGTTTGTCAGAGACGTAGCCAGAATGGATGTAAGAGTTTTGGTTGATGATGTAGTGCTGGAACAAGTGAATGTAGACCGCGTATGTAGAGAGGAGAGTGAGCGCAGGGAATAGTGTGAATGGAGCGTTGGGTAAGCTATTCCAAAGCGAGGGTTTGAGTCAAAAAGCTAGACTCGCTTTGCATAATTGAGCTTATTCCAACGTTATTGTATGGAAGCGAGAGTTGGGTATGTCAGAAAGATCATGAAAGTAGAATAAATGAGGTCGAAATGAGAAAACTACGGAAAATCTGTGGTGTAACGCTCGCTGACCGCAATCGTAACAGTGAGATCCGAGAAAGAGTGGGATTGAAAGAGAGTGTTGGTGTTAAAATGCGAAAGGGCATGCTCCGCCGGTTAGGTCATGTGGAAAGAATGACAGATGAAAGATTGACAAAGCAGATAACAATGCGAATGTGGATGGATGTAGGTACCCGGGGAGACCAAGGCTGACATTTCACGATCAGATCAATCAGATATTATCCGAGGGTGGTGTCAAGAGTCTCCGAAACCGGCGTGTTTGTATGAAAAGGGTTATGAATGTGAAGGATCGAGAGGTCTGACACTCGATACTCTCTGCCTACGCCGTAAGGGACTTGGCGTGAAGATATGTATGTATGTATGTTACAACAGAAATGATATCAAGAATTTTGTTTGTTTACATTGCAAAATAATTGAGACATGAATTATTATAAGAAGTAGGTATTATTTAAAAAAGATTGCTACCTCCGATTGCTTTTTCGGCGAAATATCACCAACTCCATTTTGTGTAAACGTCGTCAACACAAAGTACATAGAGCATATGTATCCAGATTCTTCACACCATGGGCTGCCATCATCTGCAATCAACTAACATACTACACTTACGACCATAATTATTTAGACTTAATTACTCAATTTTTAAATCAAAATAAAATGATTAAGTTTTGCAATCCTTTTATTAGAAAATGTATAATATGTAACAGCGCGGCTAAAAACTAATGTTATCATTTTTTTTATCGCTACCGTTTAGAGCTACAATACCTATCACATTGTGGGACTTAGTGCCTTCGGCTAGTCGTGGGTGCACTGGTTGTGTATTTACCAACCCCTTCGGGAATATGGGCGTGAAGATAGTTTTTTTTAATTATTAGCTATTTGGTTGGAGCAACATATTTTATTAGAAAATAAGAAAAACCAAATATTCTTTTTATTGCCCGACCCGGGAATCGAACCCGGGACCTCATGAAGTCCAGAACTAGACCACAGAGGCGATTAATTTATTAATTAACCTAATAGTTATAATTTCTAAATATCACCCTCCACACGGATATACATTGGAGGGTACATTATACAGACTCTTGGAACGTTGTAATAGCAAAAGTTTTTGCTTTTCCAGAATATCTAGCCAGATTCTTAGTGATTCGAGTGTAAATAGTTTAATTTTATCTAAATAAATAATAGTAGTATAAAGATAAACCTTTGTACAACCACGAGGTCTTAGGTTCGACTTCCTCCTCCAGTGCTGCGATGAAGTACCAGAAGCAGGCGGAGGTATGCACAAACAGAGTAAACCAGATGAATACCGTGAATATTATGGTCAGCGTCAAATTTATGGAGATACGTTGCGAGTGCTGCTGCAGCGTTTTGTATATCGTCGTCTGGGCAAATCAGTAGATAGGATTAAAATTATTGAAACTTTAAAAAAACCATCTTCACGCCCATACCCATCCCTCATGGGGTAGGAAGAGGCACAACCAGGGCACCCACGACTAGCCGAAGACACTAAGTCCCACAATGTGATAGGTGGCAAGCCTATCGGCAACCGGGCACATTGTCAATCCCGAGCAATATTTTTTTATTAGAAAATTTGTAAAAACCCAATTTCCTTTTTGTTGCCCGACCCGGGATTCGAACCCGGGACCTCTTGCAGTCAAACCCAACAACTGAACCACTAGACCACAGAGGCGAACCTTTAAAATTATTTGTAATTAATTGTGAAGCTTATCAAACATATAAATAAATAAAATATCTATTAAAAATATAAATAGGTGCTGTGATTTTCATATATAAATATAAATATTTAAGTTCTTTAAATTTATTTATGATTTTAATTTTAAATATTTGCACACCACAATGTGGTAGAATATGTTAACACACATTTTCGAAAAATAAATAATTTTCATTTTAATTTTTCATTTCATTTTCATAGTCAGATTTATATATAAATAGTATATGTTAATATCTATCCACATATATCTAATATGAAAAATATTACATACAAATATGTGTGATAGGTTACTTATTATAATAGAAAATTAAATTAAAAATTAAAAAAAACCTCCGATACAAGAACCTAATTTCCCTTTAAAAAGTAAAAAAAAAATGCTGACATTCGGTTCATCTCCCCACTTTTTTATTAAAATATCGTGACTAACAGCAACGTTTTTGCCACATTTTTTTTATGGAAAATAGCGACTAAACGACTGATTATTAACAATTGACGTTTCTGAGTACGCCCGTTAATTATGGATGGAATATTAATTAACGTCTCTGTGAGGCAGTCAACTACTTTTTCTTATAGAAAAGGAAGCAAAGGGGTAAGTTTGTAACCTGATGGAAAGTGATCAAAGTCGACCACTTACATTCGCATCACCAAGAGTATCAAATATCATATACAGGGTCACATATAAAGGACCAGCCAAATTTTGAGATACTGGTTGGAATCGATAACAATTTCGATCTCTGAAAACCATCAATTTACAATTTTTATCCGACGCTAAATACTGACTCATACTAGCGTGACAATAAGTTAAGCATTTTTGCAGACTGTTTTATATGATTGTTTATAAAAGTAAATATCACTATTTGGCAATAATATTTTAAATGCATTACCATTAATACCTATTCGCCCGTATATTAAAATATGGTTGGTCCTTTCAAAGTTACCCTGTATATCATAATATGTTCATCAGAATCAGCTAAGTAGAAACAACGACGTGTTCAAAAAACTGACATAGATGTCGCATTTGTAGGTGTGGGTGCTAGTTCAATTTATTCCTCTATGGTAATCTATGGTTTAAAATGGACGAGCACCCGTCTGCCTGAGAGCTCACGGAGAGGTTTTTACCTGCACCCGCGGCGGTTGCGGTTTTACTTCAAAACTAACGAGACCGGTAATTTGTGCGGTCATAGCCGTCGCTGTTGAAATCAGCGCCCGCAAACTTATACGGTTCTACGGGCGGGCGACCGCTGCCGCGGAAACCGTAAACAACCGCGAGCGCTGCGGGTGTGAAACGCGTCCTGAAATGATACTTACAATTCTTAGCATCCGATTCAATCTGAGAAACGAGAAAAGCATCCAGGGATTATCTCGTTTAATAAAAGCAAGAAACTCTAACGGGATACAAGATAGAACATCAATATAAAATATAGACTCGTAATATCTGCAAAAATATTAACAATATTACAATATATATCTTTCTCCAAAGAAACTTCTTAGCATTTAACTTTGTAGGCAGACAGGGATATTGTACTAGAAATTACAATGACAAACTCAGGGGAAGATCCACGCTCTGATCCAGAATTCGTTTGAAAAATACCCTAAGTTCTTACGCTTTTGAAGGGTTGTATGTAAACATCTCTCTCAAGATGTCGGAATTACTATCAAAACAAATATTTTTATGTGATGTGACATCTGACTAGGTGGTAGAGTTTCGTAGCGACTCATCCGGATTGGTACCACCGCCTTACCTATTTCTGCCGCCATAACGTCATGACGTGTTCCGGTTTGGAGGGTAAGGTAGCCGGTAAACTTACTTTTGCTCGAGGCCTAACATCCCGGCCTCAGGTTGGCAACGCACCATTACCACCTTTGGTGTCTCTAGGCGGCGTGAACTTCTTTCCATCAGGAAATCCGTCTGCTTGTTTGCCTTGCAATATCATAAAAAAAAGATTAGTGATAAAGCAGCGGACAAGCATTTGGCTCTCCTTATTGTAAGAGACAATCGCGGCTCCGGATCCCCTCACCCCGGATCAGAATATAACACTCTTATTATAGCGATACGAATTGGTTAGACGTTGGGTTCCTACCAGAGCAAGTTTCTGCACAGCAGCCTAAGCTAGTCTTGTTAGCTATAACACATTAAATCTATGCACGCCTCTTATGAGCGCTGAGGCTGATGGTATACTCTACACAACTCGTCAAACGTCAGTGAACGTCAAACAACAACAACAATAATGACACACAACAACAACAGAATGAGATTATGACATAAACAGCAGGTAGATTGAATTGTATTATGATAATAATTAAGCGCAGTAAAACTGAAAAATCTGAATCCAACTTTTTCACTTGGGTAGCACGTCGCATTTTGATTTCGCGACTTAAAATGTACCCGATACGGTCCTACATAAATTTTATTAACATCCTGCTAGTCGTTTTTGAATTACACATAATGCATACGTTAAAAAATCATACAATATTAATTATAATTTAAAAACCACTAGTCGGATCATGATAAACCTAATATAGGACCACCTCGTAATGACTATTGCCCTAGTAATCTCGTAACAAACATACAAAATACATACAGTCAAGTTGAGATTTTCTTCTATTTTCGGAGTTGGTTACAAAGAGTACATTATGGAGTTAAAATAATAAAAAGATACTAACTTTTTTCTGGATTTGACCAGGTATATCATATCCAAATCACCATCATCGCAATGCTGAGGCAGGAAGTACTGTATTACAAATTTAAAACAGAAGCCGAAGTCCATACTGTACAACAGCAGCAAGAGACAGGGTTGGTTGATTTGGAAGCCGACGTTGTAGACGTCTATGTATAAGCAGGAGAGGGAGATGACGATAAGGTAGAATTGAATAATGGTGTTTTTGACATGAAGGTATTTGATAAATCTTCGTCTAGGTCCTGAATAGGTTGATCTACGTTGCTGAATAAGGGGCAACTGTTCGTCGACTCCCATAATGTAATGCTGTAAGATTAAAATGTTTTGACTAGTTCGGGCTCAAGAAAACTAGAAATCTATATTTATAATTAAACTTAAAATCCGGAATGTAGTGAAACATTTTAACGGCTCTGCATGAGCCTTACCATGAGTTTATGGCACTGCACTCGCTAGGGTCTCGGTAATATTTTTTTTTGCGACTTAAACATTTTGAGAATTGCACATTTTATGAACTTGACATTCGGAATCAGCTAATGACAAATCAGCAGACCCACTTGAAGCAAGCACACAAAAGGCTATCTTATATCTTCGCTAATTTATTTACTGGAGAAAAGCTTAAAACGTTAAAACCTCGAGGACCAGCTAGCGAAAATGTCTACACCAAATAAATATCTCTATTACCTCATTGTTTTGGCGATAAACATTCAAAAGTTTCTTTACTAGAGGAAAATCGTTGATTATCTTGTATAGAACCTTTGACTTGATTTTCAGCAGGTGCGTTTGGCTCGTTGTCGTTATAGACACTGGACATCGGATATTGAGAGCATCCTCCAGGTTACCGAACATGCTAAATCAGTAACACAAATTTGTCACTTTTAAATTATTAAAAAAAAGTATCTTTATGCCCATATCCGCAAAGAAGTAGGCAGAGGCACAAACAGGGTACCCACGACTTGACGACGGGATTCAAATCTGGGACCTCATGAAGTCAATGAACTTGAACAAGAAAAAATGAACACTTGGACCGCTAAAGCCACAGAGGCGATATTAAGTATTAAAATTATATTAAATATGAAATTATTGCCGGATAAAAGTTTCTTCTCCATATTTTTCAAGTTACGCGCCCCTCTCCTTTTTATGCAAAAGGAGAGGAGCGCGTATATGATTTTTGCGAATTGGACCTACATTTTTGTGGAAGAGCTGGCAAACAAGCAGACGGTTTAGCCGATAGAATGTGACCTCTGCTGCCCATGAATAAGTTCTTTTCTTGAAGGTCCCTACTGTTTTGGAAATACTGCCGCCTGTAAAATATTCCACAATGGGGAAGTGCGAAGTATTTTTACTTCTATATGGAAACGCACAGCAGATGAATGATGAACAAGATGGTAGGGGTGATATTCAAAATGTTGTGGTGATGTTTGCATGTGAAATTCAGCCGCAAGTATTATTTGGAATGACTCATCAGATAGATGCGATAGAAAACGCCAAGGGATGCAACAATTCTGCACACAGCCAAAGGGTCGTGCTGATTGAAGATATTTTGGTAGCCGGTTTTTCAAGCCACTCTACGCTGGATGTGGTCAAAGTAAAGAAACTGATACAATGGAGCTCGAGTCCAGGCAGAGGTGAGAACAGTACACCCTATGATGACGTATTTACGCTTATGTCACCCGTTCTGACTTTTGCAAATAGGCAATTATAGCATGAATATTTGCTACATCTTAATTCAGACTTCACTATAGATGATCCCTATATCAAATTCCATTTAGGTAGAGCCTTGTGCGTCAAAGTGCTAAGCTTGTCACTAAATCTTATTCACATAACTATACTAAAATTAAATGATTTAATGAACCCGCGGCAAAACCTATGTGTCATGGTAAGAGACAACCGTGGCCTATAGACACCATAGAAGTATCGGGTGCGTCGCTCTCCTAAGGCTGCGGCATGTTAGACAAATTGTGCAAGTCAAACCTTATCCTCCAAAGCGGAACACGACAGGGTCCTTATGGTGACAGAATAGGTAACGTGGTGCATATAAAACAAGTGCTTGCACAACACTCGAACATCACTGGTCATGTCGGTGATGATATACTTATTAACCTGTAATGATATCCCTTAGGTAATGTATATTTAAACTTTTGATTTTAACAATTTTCTAATACAAAAAAAATGTTGCTCGGGATTGGATATGTGCCCGGTTGGCGATGGGCGTGCCACCTATCACATTGTAGTGTCTTCGGCTCGTCGTGGGTGCCCTGGTTGTGTCTCTGCCTACCTCTTTTTATCCTTATACTACAAGATTTTAACTCACCTTCCCCGACTTAGCTTAACAATGTTCATATCTTTACCAGATCCGATCTCAACATCTACAGTTCCTTGGTCTATCAAATACACATTAGATACTATGTCATCTTTTTGCACCACGTTGGATCCTTTCAGAAAGTAGTTACTGTCCACAGCGCGGGCGATGTTCCGAAGTAGTGATACGTCACATCGGTTGAGGACAGGACACTGTAATAAATTATGTACTCGTTATAATAGTATACAAAGACAAATAAACAGGCGAAAGCAGACGAAAAAAAGCGAAACAAGCAGACGGATTTTCTAATGGTAAGAAATTCATGCCGCCTATTGCCGCATATTCATGACACCAAAGGTGTAATGGTGAGTTGCCAACCTGAGGCCGGGATGCTAGGCCTCGCGCAAAAGTAAGTTTACCAACTACCTTGCGCTCCGAACTGGAACACGTTATGACGTTATGGCGGCAGGAATAGGTAAGGCGGTGATACCAATCCAGATGAGTCGCTACGAAACTCTACCTAGATCTACCTAGTCAGATGTCACGGTGTTAGTGACGGTAAGCCTATGTTCACCTTTTACGAGCTACCTGGCAGGAAGGCAGATGGACTATTCTGCATAGGAGCCCGGACCAACACGGAGAAAAAGAGCATGGAGCCGCAAAAGTGCATTGGTAGGTAAAATGTAAAAATATAATAGCTACTCACTAGCTTAGCTGGCATACATTGTTCTGGCAAATATTTATCGTAGCAGTTTCAATATTTTTTTCGACTATTTCTCTGTTTTTAATAAATAATCTATCCTGCTTGTTAGGAGTTGTTGGATCACATATTTCAAAACAGCCTTCAACGAATTTTTGTTATAATATTGAAAGGCTAATAAGCATGTGGATTTCCCTATAGTAAGAAATTCACGGCGTCTAGAAACACCAAAGGTGGTAATAGTCCATTGCTAACCTTAGGCAAGGATGTAAGGCCTCGATCTAAAGTAGGTTTACTGGCTACCTCATTTTTCGACCCGGAACATATCAACGACAACTGCCTTGCCTATTCACGCTACCTGTGAGTATCTCTCACAGGGTAAATAGAAAAATGCGGTAGCCCATGGAACAGTGGACGTGCTTCAAAACACAAGAAAGTAGCACCTTAGTAAATGTAGGTCCAAATATATTCAATATGGCATCTGTTCGAAGAGTAATTTGGTCACAAAGTTTGAAAACGCTACGGTAGTCCAGACCACCCAGCTTATCCCAGTTGTACTCGTAGTAGTTCAAAACTTCCCTGAATAATAAACAACAATAATTATTTTGCATCTACTTCTATACTAATATTATAAAGAGGGAAGATTTGATTTTTTGTTTGTTTGTTTGAAATGAATAGGCTCCGAAACTACTGGACCGATTTCAAAAATTCTTTTACCTTTATCCTTGAGTGACATAAAATTTGTTTCATCAAAATCAGTGCAGTAGCAGTCAAGTTATGCAGGCACAGCTGCGTGAAGCTGCTAGTTTTTATATGCACAAGAGCTGAAACTAGCTGTAAGCTGCACTTGAGAGATCATCAATCGTCATATTCGTCATAAAATTGTGACTTAACGATACAACAAATGTTAATTAACGGCGCTCTCTCTGTCTCTTTCTCTCTCTCTCTCTCTCTCTCTCTCTCTCTCTCTCTCTTTTAAGTCTCTGAATGTATTTGTTTATTTCAGCCATATCAAAATTAGACATGACGATTAGATTAATAATCATGTCATTATGTCAAGGTCATATTATTTTTTATTGTAGTTAAAATAGAGGATTTCGTTAGACTTATTTTTTCAATGTTGCCAGTTGCAAGATTACTAACAAACTGGTGACTCTCTTGATGGTAAGAGACAATTGCAGAATGCGTTTCATAGCATTACTTGGCCTCTAGCACGGTACTGACGCTGTGGCGACAAGAATAGGTAAAGCTTTGGTACCACTCTGGGTGAGCTGCTGCATAGAAATCTACCGAATAGATTGCGTTGAACTTAGTCTTGTCGTCTGATATTAATCTAGATTTTACTAAAAATCTGCGAAGTAAATCAAGTCATAAAGTTTAATTAGCTTTAGTAAATTATTATTTATACGATACTTTCTGCCTACCCCGTAAGGTACTTGGCGTGAAGATATGTATGTATGTAAATTATTTATGCTACGACCTTAGTCAGTTAGCTACAATCTTAATAAGACTATTCGAGTTTTAAATCTTACTTCTGTAAAGTATCTTCAAGTTTCTCTTTCTTCATAAAAAGCGCAATATCGTCCATGTTCTGCTGGAAAGTTGCTAAGGATTTGTTGACGTTGGCTCTCATGCTGATGATGCGGACCGAGTAATATGTCGTTATAAGAGCACCTGAAACCATACTTTTACCCACCAGATTGGTACATTTAAGTACTGTAATTTTTAGATTTTTATTGGAAGACTAGCCGACGCGGCAAACTTCATATCGCTTGACATTCATCTGGGTATTATCAGTTTGGATGAAAAATATTAAAGTATTCCTATAACCTTCTCCTGACAATAAGCAACAGAACAAAAAAGTTGCTAAATTTTACACGATACAATTTTACATAATACAATGTTATTGCAATAACATAACACACACATACAATGCTAATTTTACATAATACATTTTAAATAAATTTACATAAATGATTTGCCTGCTGCTACCAATCATGAATCCATCTCATTTGCTGATGATACCTTATCGAGTGTAAAAATAAAGATTAATTATTTAAAGAAACAAGTAAACTTTGACAATAGTGGCAGAATGGTTAAATGAATATAATCTAAAATAAATCTTACGAAGACAAAATTAATTGAATTTTAAGCACATGATAGAAAAAGTTATTTTAAATAATACTACTATAGAGAATGTAAATTTCACAAAGTTCCTAGGAATATTGATTCATATTGATTCACTTTGTAATATAATTGATAGGACGAATATGAGAAGTGTCAGACTAAAAGCATCTTTCTTAGCGTATTATGGGTATGTTTTTTCCAATTTTCCGAAATTCTGCAGAATTACTTAGAATCTGCAAGTCACTTTTTAAGTCTCTCATAATACCTTTACCTTAATTATTTAATTTGGCTGTATGTATATTTGTAAAAAAAAATCATCATTTGTTTCAAACAAATGCTGAAGTCCAAGGTTTATCACATTTTAGAAATAACGAGAAACTCCATGTGCCTAACCAAAAGCTAATATAAATATTGCGTGTCCATTCGTATATAGGGTCGACCGAGGCGAATAGGATATTTTTTTTGGGAATAAGAAAATCATACTAAATTGTGATGTAATTAATGTTTATTGGCAAAATAGAAAACAGTAACAATTCAGCTACGCAATTAACATTTCAAAACTTAAATGCTTCAGTAATTCTCTGAAGTATTAACTAAAAACTTGAAAGACTGAATTATCCGAATCGCCCCGAGAATGGGGATTCGGATAATTCGGATTCGGATAAAAACATTAAATAAATCACAAATGTACGGGCCTTTTTTCCCTCCCGTATCGTAATTTTTCGTGGCACCATTCTTCGCATCCATTGTACTAGATCATATCTTCTGATGGTGGATGAATGAATTTTTCAGAGCAGTAAATACAATGCCAATCTCTCTGTTTGCAGATGCACCTTTGATTTTGGTTCCAGGCGTGCTTTTATTTTTTTCTTCACATTTTCTTTGTCATCAGCCTTTCTCTCTTTTTCCATAGCCTTTTTACCAGTTTTTAGTTTTTGCTCAGCATCTTTTTCGAAAAGATTAATATTACTTGTAGGCGATGTCAAATGCAAAATTGGCTGTGTGATTTTAAGAGATTTCTTAGTTGCGGCTGGTGGTGTTTTGAAAGGTGATGGAAATCAGAGTGCAGTAAACTGCCTTCTAAAATCTTCTCAGAATTCTTGATTAGATTTGGCTGTCCACCACGTGTATTAATGAATCCTCTGGAGAGAGACTCGTCTTTGTAAACTAGTGTATGGCAAATTGTAAATTTCAACAGTCCGACGTAAGGTTAACTTTTTATTCGGGACTTTATTTGAGGCTTCGGTAATTTTTTCTTGGAACAATTTTCTCGCACTTATCTTTCTTTTGTACGTGCGAACCATCTATAATGAAATAGAGAGACATAATCAAGACTAAATATGAAATATATCATTTTAAAAAAGTGGTCCAATTCGCCACCGATGTCGCGATCCGAATAACCCTATATTATAGACTTTTGTAATTAATATTTTACATAATAACCTATAGCATTATGCGTAAAAATCTAAATGTTTTCTAAAATAGGCCCTTTCCCAATTAATGTAAAACATATAATTCAAAGTTTTAACTCAGATACTTCGAATAACACAAATTTATGGTAAATACCTACCTTCGATGAGCGCAAAAATTGCAGCTCACATATAGTTTGACTCGCCTATAAAGCCGCGTTGACACTGATGTACTTGTTGAATCGAAACACTGACTATGCATGGCGAGAGATACGGGCGGGAGGGGGTGGGAAGGCGCCAGTCGCTTGCGTTCCGTGTCGACGCGTTATTCGAAATATTAACGGATTTCTAATTTTGATCCGATTCACCCATTGATCCTGTTCGCCTCGGTCTACCCTACAACCGGATTCCTGATATTCTTAAATCACTGCCATTAAAAAGATGTCAAAACAAGATATTTGACATGCTGTTAGAGAAAACATATTATAGTGTTAAAGACTTTCTTGCAGACCAGCATAAATAATATATTTTTTTGATAATAATAATAACTCCTAGTATAATTTATTATAATTTCAGAAATCGGCCTTGCCGAGGAGATTGTTTCGCAGTTTCTTATCCTGTCTGGCTAGGTTTGAAAACGGTGGTAGTACAAGGATGAAAGGTTATAGTCCATGAAAACAACATGCTTATAGATACTGAGGATAGTAATGATGGTTTACCAGATAAGTAAATATGAACTTACCAATCACCATGGAAACTATGAGTATCTTCATGATATTTATATTGGTAGGTTTAAATATCCCGTACCCGGTGGTAGTCGCTTCGTACACCACCCAGAAAAACGACCCCAGGTGGAAGTTATATGGCGATTCCGTCATATCGAAGCGAACTGCGAACGTTTTTAGTTTTTTTTTTTATACACTAGGCATGAAGTAGACTGCGCTTTCGAATCGAATAATCGGTTTTTATATTCGTTAATATGCGTAAACGTAAATCACACTCTCAAACTAACCATAAAATAAAATTAGTTTTACTAGTGAACCATTTATCATTGATCGAAATTCCACCATTATAAATTTTAATATCTTGTTAATCAGAACGCCATCTTCATTTCTCAAGACCAACTACTTTGTTTCCAAACTTTTTAGTGTCGCTATCATCTTTTATCGTTATCATCAATATATTTGTTTGTGTGTTTCAAATGCATGGTAGTGTGGGTAATGTTTTATTTATCGATTAAATGTACTTTATTAGGATTATTATTAACAAAACATTAGCGTTCTGCACTTTTCCTAAACATAAACTATAAGTGTGCCAAATTTTATGCACCTGCGTCCGCGAAATTTTTGTACAAAGGGGTCCAAAGTTTTGGCATCACGTATTAATATATAGATTTTTTATTATACTAGTTTATTTTATTAGTGTTAATCCCCGTGTTGGTTCGGATCCTCGGTGTAGAATAGACTATTGGTCGTGTTGCCTGGCAGCTCCTTAAAAGCGAGCAAAGGTGAAACGGGGCATTACCAACAACACTGGTGGTCGAGTGCTGTGCAGCAACTTGCCCGGATAGGGATCCACTGCCTTAATTATCCCTGCCGCCATAATGACAATGTCATGTTCCAGTCCGGAGGGCAGGGTAGCTGGTAGACTCACACAATTGGCTTAGCACCCCGGCCATAGGACAGCACCTTCAACACCTATGATGTCTATAGACTGCGGTTATCCCTTTTATCGGGGGAGCCGGGTGCTTGTTCGCAGTCTTTTGTCATAAAAATAAATAAAAATGTATTACTTTCAATTGTAGATATAATGAACACAATATATTGACTATCAAAAGTAATTTGATAGTGCAACACATTATTGGCTTATTAATTAACAAAAGGTTTGTGTGGTTTTATGAAACCAAGGTAAAAGTGAAACTTGATCTTTTATTGATAAACTATAGACGCCGCCATATTGGCCTCGGCTGCTCTGATGTCACCGTCACGCGACATGCGACACACATACCAAAAAAATTGTGACGATGTAATGAAAGTTTCACTTTAATATTTTTAACTAATTCGAGAAGACACGGTATAGAACTTTTGTAATAATCTATGTCAAGTTTCGAAGTTTTGCGTTTAAATATATGTCATCGAAAATAAACTTACAAGCCTTTTTAAAGACTCTTATCCAGGAACCACCTTTGTCTGGATGAGGTACTATGTGCCAGGTGGCTTTATCTGTAGAGTAGAAGATGTCCGCCGAGTAGAACACAAGGAAGCAAGCCAGCATGTTGAACATCGCTATAAATACTGGTATTGCCTTGATTCTGAAATATCGTAACGATAGCAAAGTGAGTGATTGGTAGTAGGTATATGTGATACAGAGACTGTTTTAGCTACGAGTGTAGTTAGTTCGTTATTATGTTAATTACTATCGATTGATTACGTTTGCCTTTCTGCAAAATAAATTAAGAGTTAAAATTACTCGTTTCCCTTAGTCAAAGATGCCTGCAATTTCAGTCAGTTAGTGCTAAATAGCTTTTGTAGTTACCATAACTACAAAAGCTATTTAGCACTAGCTTCAGAAACGATAACCAGTGTGGAAAAGGATTTTAGTCCAGGACGTAAAGGCGAAATGCATTATGTTGCGCAGTGTAGCCGAATTTTGCCTTTACATCAAACCAGCACGAATTTTCATTAAAAAGTTGGATTTAGGTGTTGCAGAGGTTCCACTGCAACACCTAAATCCAATTTTTTTTATTAAGTCAAAGCTCGCCAATGGGTATATATTAACCACTTTGAAGGAACTTTTATTCAAGTATAAAGTTTCTGAAAGTCGATACTTTTCGACTTATCCGCTAGTAAAAGTTGAAATTTTTAACCAAAGACACCGTATTTTCAAATGGTTTTCTGTGAATAACTCGTACGCAGGTATTTTAAATTTTTAATGAAAATCCGTGTCGCTTTAACATGGTTATGAGAGAACTAGATTGCTCTGCTATCATGAAATATTTTTAT
>NJDC01007187.1:40683-54912 GCA_002245475.1 Calephelis virginiensis | reverse complement strand
GGTGAGTCGCTGCGAAACTCTGCCACCTAGTCAGTTGTCACGGTGTTAGTGACGGTAAGCCTATGCTCGCCTTTTACGAGCTGCCTGGTAAAAGTAGAGTAGTTTAAAGTATATAGTATATTTTTATATTATATTTTATATGTATATATACTAGTATAAAAGTAAAGCTACCTGCTTTGATAAAACATAGGCTTAGTTTTAGTACTACAACTGTGAGACAGATTCGCCCGTCCGTGGAATCGCACAAGTTTGCGAGCGATGATTTCAACTGCAACAGCTGTGTGACCGCATAAACTATCGGTCTCGTGAGTCCCGTCACCGCCGCGGGCGCGGGTAAAAACCACTCCGTGAGTTCTTAGTCTAAAACGTCTTTTAAGGCGGGAAGTACAGATTTCCAACTGAAACCACGGGTATTGACTAGTGATGATACAAAATACTTACTGTAAAGCACTCGTGACGGTGATGGTAGCCGAATACATTGCATTGACAAATACGTGGAGGATGATACACAGCTCCAATGTGAACAGTGTGAACAGGACGTCGTATATCCTGAACGAAGTCCAGGTTTCCATGTGTACTGTTTGTATTAAAAGAAATATAATTTACTGCTTTCTTAGAAGACAAATATAAATATTAATAGGTGGTAGAGTTTAGTGACAACTGCCGCGGATTAGTACCATCTGTGTTAATTTTGGGACTTTCTATTGTAGCAGCTAAACATAATATACTAAAGGTTTAAACTTGAGGTTTGAAATGTCTGATATCTTTTTTAGGTGTACGTGAGAAGTATGATTCGCATCATCAGGAAATACGTTCTAATGGCTTTCTATACTATTTGTAAAATATAGCTCTCCATTCCAGAATATACCATCTGCCTACCTGCCAGGCAGCTGGTAAAAGGCGAACATAGCCTTACCGTCACTAAAACCGTGACAACTGACTAGGTAGTCGAGTCATGCACCAACTCGCCCGGATTGGTAACACCGCCTTACCTATTCCTGCCGCCATAACGTCAGTGCTTGCCGTTGACGAGTTCCGCTCCGGAGTATATGGTAGCTGGTAAACTTATTTTTGCTCGAGGCCTAACATCCCGGCCTCACTAGTATTGAGTGTAAGTTTTTTAAATATTTCATTCAACTTACCATTAGTATAATCTGCCCAGGTAATGTCGATTACCTGGGCAGATTATACTAACGAAATACTAGAAAATTAAGGGATACAGCAAAATAATAAAAGTGTAATAGATTTTCAAAAAGTTGCACCTGATTCAATTAAACGACTAATACCTTGTCGCAATCAGTACATAATACGAGTGCGCACATACATCAAAGTTTTACAATTTATAAAATACAAGCTGTTAGATCACGACATGAGCCTTCACCATAAGTTGATATAGATTACTTTCGATAAGTTACGATTCGAAATCTACGACACTTTTGGTCTAAAAATGTATTTCTCTTAGTTACCAATAAAGACGTTGTTCAAAGTTTTCATACAAATAATTTATAGAGACGATATCAAGTATTGTAAACTTGACAAGCCGTAAACTCGTGGTAAGGGCTTTCTTTAGTCAGCGAATAATAATTACAATTTTTATACATTTCACACATTTCATAGACATTTGGGGGTAAGTTTAAAAAAAAAGTCGTCTGGCACTCGGAGACTGCCGCGGTAAAGCTATTGCATAAGCAGGCACGAGTCACAAGATTGCAAGGCGAAGAGGGTTATTACGCACGCACAGTAACGCCGATACAACCAATGCCAGCTAGAGGCGAGTTGATGAACTAAAGAGACAAGCGTGATCAAAAATTTATTAAAAGTTCTGCTATTCATCGATAGATGGCAAAACTAAAAAGTATAAACGCTGAGGAGGTCGGTGCTGTGTTAGGTTATTTTCGTTACGGAATTTCTGGATTCGGTCTCCACGCTCAAGGTCCGCGATATAAGCTATGCTTAAAAATAATATAATATAGCTTAAAAAGCTCTAAGCATACCAGAAGAACGGGTTCAGCGGCTTGGCCGAATAAGAGCAACAGACAGGCTTCCTCATTTTTAATATTAATATAGATTATTATCAGAGTCTTACTTGTAAGTGTGATCATAGAAACCGCCCAGTAGATGGAAAATATAATATTATTTTCGAATACTTCTTCTTCGTTGTGTTTGCTCCAAAACGGTTTATGCGTGAAATTTGACACTTGACAAAGCTCGAGACTGTTGGTAAGAGGGACACTTATTTGAATATTAAATTCTAGTTTACATTCACAATTTCCTTTACTGTGCCTTATCATAGCTCAGATCACTTGGTCCTTAACAGAAGATTTCTTCGATTCTACTAGACTGATTTTGATGAAATCTAGAATAGATATGAAATTTAATTTATCCTTTAAATAGTCGAAATGAAATAGATATTGGCCAAGTATTTTGTGGTATTGCTAGAGTAACAAACAAATCGACAAATAGGTAATATTTTTAAAGTGAAAACTTCTTAAGCGGCGTTGCGCACTTTTTTGGAATGGCTATAAACTTCTAAACTCGCGTCAATACACGTGACCTGATTCGTAAGACGGCTCAGGGCGCTTGCGCAAATGTTCGTATTGTCATATTTGCGTATGTTAGAGCAAAAATATTGCATTCTACCACATAAATGATAGCACTTTCAGACTGATAATTAAAGCAATTCGTGCAAAATCATTCTCTAACCATTCCAAACTATCAAAAATGCACATCGTTAACATTCAAGTTATCACTTCTGCCGGCACTCCCGAAGCGCAACCTGTCTTTTTTAATTTCATCTTATTCATAACGACAATAGTTATGTTTCAAACCTTTTCATACCATAATACAGCAAACAACTCGACGGCTTACCTGATGAGTGAGGGTACGAGACAATCGTGGGCTATAGATACCATAGATATTATAAATGTCGCCATCCTGTTTTTTTTAAGGCAAACAAGTAGACGGATTTCCTTATGGTAAGAAATTCATGCCGCCTAGAAACACCAAAGGAGGTAATGGCGAGTTGCCAACCTGAGACCGGGATGTTAGGCTTGGAGCAGTAGTAAGTTTACCGGCTACCTTACCCTCCGAACCGGAACACGTCAAAGCCAAGCATTGACGTTATGGCGGCAGGAAAAAATAAGGCGGTGGTACCAATTGGGGCTATTCACTTCGAAACTCTACCACCTAGTAGGATAACACGGTGTTAGTGACGGTTAGCCTTTGTTCGCTTTTTACGAGCTGCCTGGCAGGAAGGCAGAGGGTCTATTCTGCAAAGGAGCCCGGACCAACACGGGGAACTGTAATCGGGGTGGTAAACATATCGGTAATTCAACCCTTCTGATCGCTGATGAAACAAATAGTAAAGGAAGTGGATACTTTTTCAAGCAAATTGCTGCACAGTACTCCACCACCAGTGGTCTTGGTGATATTGGCCTATTTAAGCTCGTCTCTGATGAGCTGTCAGGCAGAGAGGTAAGTTGTCTATTCTACTCAGGCGATCCGGAGCAAAAAAAGAGGATATGTCAAGCTTACTGATAACACATGAATCCATGCTGCATGGCGGATAGGAGGTAGCAGGTGATGAGGAGAAGGAGGGAATATGAGAGGAAACGCAGCACGTTGCTGTGGTACACGCACTGGTCTTCTAGGACTTTTAACACCCTAAACACCTAGTAGCATTAACTTATTTAGTATTCGTCGATTTTATATATATAGTTGAGGATATCACAATTCACAACTCCTCAATAGATAAGAACTTGATTTTTTTTATGTCAAAATACAGCGAACAAACATACGCTCTCCTGATGGTAAGAAATAACCGTAGCCTCTAGGCACCATAGATGTTGTAGGTGCGTCGCTGTCTTGTGGCCGGGGGCCAATTATGCAAGTCTAGGACCAGAACACGACAATTATGGAGACAGGAATAGGTACTTCATTGAAATTTTAAAATATTTTTTTTATCGTCCAGATCTTCCTTTCTTATATGCATATCTTCACGCCAAGCCCCTCTACAGACTGGGCAGAAAGTATCAAGTGCAAAGTGAACGATCGCCGGATCGGATATTTTACATATGCTTAGGTACCTATTTACGACAGCGAATATTTATCTAATACGAAGATTTCTCTGTAAGTATTATTCATTTGATGTTTTTTTTTTGTAAAAAAAACTGCAGACATAACTCATTTGTTGAAAAAAATTATATGATTTGACCATATGTTTATGGTACGAGCTTAAACTTCTATAGAAGCAGCTTGTTACTCTTGAAAAACACTCAAACTGCATTTTTTTATTGTACCGCTAATAAAAAGTATAGAATTACTGGATTAAAATGCTTTACAAAATTTTGTGGGAGGCTCAAGGCGGTTTCAGGTCTGGAAGAGGATGTACGGATCAAGAGCTTTCGCTCCGCAACATTGTAGAGAAGCATCTAGCTTTTGTTCAGAAGGTTTTCTGCGGTTTTGTGGATCTCGAAAAAGCGTTTGATAGGGTTGTACGTAAGGAACTTTGGGACATTTTGCCAGATTATGGGATAGTCGGGTCCCTGCTGCGTGTGGTGCAGTCAATGAATTTAGACTGTAAAGTATGCGTGCGGGTGGCGGCAACCTATCGCCTTGGTTTGATGTTACTATTGGCATCAAGCAGGGTTGTGTGTTGTCAGCATGCTTGTTTATCTTATATTTGGACGAATGTCTTCAAAGGTTAAGATCATTGAATGTGGGAATGCGTACGGGTGACCAAGTGGTGAACTGCCTGCTTTATGCAGATGATGCTGTACTTTTGGACTCTACACCATCTGAGCTGCAAACACTGGTCACAGTTATGGAAGGTGATTGTAAAAAAAGGGGCTTACATTTGAATGCGATGAAAACCAAAATAATGGTGTTTGAAAGAGACGTAGCCAGAACGGATGTAAGAGTTGATGATGTAGTGCTGGAACAAGTGAATAAAATTATATATCTTGGTTGTGCTTGTAGCAGGGATGGAAGGTACACCGCGTATGTAGAGAGGAGAGTGAGTGCAGGGAATAGTGTGAATGGAGCGTTGGGTAAGCTATTCCAAAGCTAGGTTTTGAGTACAAAAGCTAGACTCGCTATGCATAATTCTGTGCTTATTCCATCGTTATTGTATGGAAGCGAGAGTTGAGAATGTCAGAAAGAGCATGAAAGTAGGATAAATGCGGTCGAAATAAGAGCACTACAGAAAATCTGTGGTGTAACGCTCGCTGACCGCATTCGTAACAGTGAGATCCGAGAAAGAGTGGGATTGAAAGAAAGTGTTGGTGTTAAAATGCGAAAGGGCATGCTCCGCTGGTTCGGTCATGTGGAAAGAATGACAGATGAAAGATTGACAAAGCAGATATACAATGCGAATGTGGATGGATGTAGGTACCCGGGGAGACCAAGGCTGACAATTCACGATCAGATCAATCGGATATTATCCGAGGGTGGTGTCAAGAGTCTCCGAAACCGGCGTGTTTGTATGAAAAGGGTTATGAATGTGAAGGAAGCTTGACAGGTTTGTCAGGATCGTGAGGTCTGGCACTCGATACTCTCTGCCTACCCCGTTAGGGACTTGGCGTGAAGAAATGTATGTATGTATGTATGTACAAAATTTTTCATGGATTTCGTAAGGGAGCGTTCAAGTATTACGTAACGCAATATTTCAAGATTTTTGGTACCTCCCTCCCCCTTGTAACGACCGTAACGTTTTTCTGTACCCCCCTCTCTTTAGTTACGTAACACTCCATTTTTAAACCTAAAGTCGCAAAAAGTTATATCATAGTTTCTATCCTTGTCATACTTTCAATGGCCTTTGCGGTAATAATACTAAATAAAATTTATATTAGTTTATATCTGTTTATATTTACTAAATAAATAAACTTTAATTAATTTTTTTTATTTAAAAAAAGTAATGTTACGTAACGTGTCGTAAGAAAGACCCCCTCCCGCCCTTGTAGCGCATCGTAACGTTTTAGTAGAACACCCCCTCCCCCCGAATTGCGTTACGTAATACTTGAACGCTCCCTTAGACTAAAACTGAATAATGCAAGTCCAATACCAAGACTGGCTTCGTGTTGCTTTCAGCAACACTATAGCTTAAAAATATGATTTACCTTGGGAACTCTTAAAAGTTTGTTAATGCCAGCAAAATGACCAGTCCCAATAATTTCGAAGATGGGCAAAGTGGCCACCACGTCCAGTACAAACCAACGACTGCGTGCTTGCTGTGACGACGTTTGCGCAAGGGTTATCGGAACTCCTGGAAGTCGGACAATTGCAAGTGGCTTTCTAAGATTTGATTCGGATTCAGTATCAGAATACATTATTCATATTTCGATTGCATAAAGAATATTTGTCATCGTTGAGAATCTACATCGAATCGGAATTCCGGAAACAAACAACAATATAAGATACAGTAATCCAGCGGACTCGCCCGTTTTTAAACCAAGCAATATAGTAGTTGTTAACTACTATTACAACTGACAATTTGAAAATTGGTAACTTATATGGAGTGAAACTGCTCTAAACAAACTCCATTTGACTATCATGTTATCTCCGTACACATAAATAGAAGTACCTATTTTCTTTAATTTCAATGGGATTCTCTCAGGTCTAGACTTGGTGGCACCGGGCTACTTTGAAAGTATGCTTTTAAAACAAGAAGAATAATCATAAATACGGTTCAAATTCATAAAAAATATAGACGTCGAACATATAATTATGCATTTTTTGACCGCCTAGTTGGCCAAGAGGCTAACGTACACGCCTAACTACACCTATAAACCACGTGGCTTGGGTTGGATTCCCGACGAGGACAGGCATTTATGTGATGAACATTTAGGTGTCTGCATTTACGGGTCTGGGTATTTATTAAGTTTATTCTGGTATATATTTATGTATTTCTATGTATTTGTATCGTTGACTAACACCCATAACACAAGCATATAATTTACTTACTTTGGGGTTAGATTCAATTTGTGTCCCTTGTCCAGGGATATTTAGGGGTTTTTTTTTAAAATCGGTAAATAAATGTCAAACGTGCGTAGGTGGCCAAAATCTTAGCTTACTCCCAAACCGGAACATGATACATTGACTCGCAGCAGCAACTCCAAGGTTGTCAACTTTTGGATTCGGAGGCGCTTTTTCTTAACATGATGTGCTTGCTTGTTTGGTTCCCAATGCTATGAAAAGGTCTTACCGTCTTCTATATGAGCTCCAGTAGATAAATGTACCATCAAATCCAACACAAATACTACAGAAACCATATAATCGTAGATTCTGAACCCCACAGGAACTGTGTGCCTGAAGACCAAGTAATACGGATGTGTCTGAAACGCAAACCTAACCCATTGATACATTGAAACTATAAAACTATAAAAGGTAGGTCTACTAGGTGGTAGAGTTTCGCAGCGACTCGCCCGGATTGGTACCACCGCCTTACCTATTCCAGCCGCCATAACGTCATGACGTGTTCCGGTTTAGAGGGTAAGGTAGCCGGTAATCTTACCTTTGCTGGAGGCCTAACATCCCGGCCTCAGATTGGCAACACACCAGGAAATCTGTCTGCTTGTTTGCCTTCCCATATCATAAAAATTAAAATAATAATAACCTCGTGTTTTTCCAAGGCTCCTTAGAGGAATGTAAACCAATTGTTTTTCTTCCTTATAACTTGTAAAAGGTGATATTCAGTTCATTTGTCATCCACGTCATGAGTAAGGTTAGGTTACTTGCCACGAGTTACCCGAACTGGTACCACCTCTTTACCTGTTATAGCCTTCGCCTTAGCATTGGTGTTCGCTATTGCAATTTTTCGATGTGGATGTTACCGTAGCCAGTAAAACTTTGCAAGAGGCTTAATTAATACAGAGAGTATTAATTAAGCCTCTTGTACTGGGTAATTAAATACTGGGTGGTAAATCATGTTAGTATCTAGGTATAGGTCCTTCAGAAAATTGATCTTCCTTAAATACATCTCAATCCTGGACCCTGCTGGACCTGCTGGACCTACCCAACTTTTACCTGGCTTATTTTAACTGGTTTTTTAACTTTCATCTTTCCAAAAACATATCGTGTGTTAGAAGTTGTTACAAAAATTGTTTGTTTTAGAAATTGTATATTTAAAAAACATCTTACTTTTTAGTTTCCTTATAGTAAAATTTGAAATTCTACTATTTTTTTAGAAAGGTTTAGCTTAAGCCATGTGGAAACTTTGGATACAGTCAAATTTACTTTTACATTTGATAAGGAGGGTATTATCATCAGCAAATAATATATAATCATGCTTATTAACGTCAGGTAGATCAATTATATAAATTAAAAATATAATTTGAGCATAGACTATCTAATACTTTAATAAATTATTGTATTAATTATAATAATACTTACTATACACACAACGAGTATGAGGCACGTGACGAAGGTTTGCCAAGTCACTTGCAACGATGACTGCGGCTGCAAGATACACGGGAACGTCGGCCGAAGACAGATAGCGTCAGACTCGTCTGTTAGGGACGCATCTTTTCGCTGCAATTTTTTTTATACAAGAGAAGGAAATGGGGTAAATGTGTTACCTGATGGCAAGTGATCACTGTTGACCACAGACAATCTCAGTATCATAAATGCGTTGCCAATTTTTTTGTTCTCTTCTTAAACGTTCCTAAGACAAATGGGGTTACCTGCACAACTTAAATTAGTACTAGAATATGATATAGTATGTAGAAGATTCGTACCTTTTATATTTTGGATGGAGGTTTTTAAAATTAATAAGTGGCAATTAATGTGTCCAAATTTTTTTAGAAGGAAGTAGCAGAAGTAGACTGATTTCCTGATGATAAAAAATTTTTGATGACGTTGCTTGAAGACAAGAATAAGAACACTGGATAGTCATCCTGAGGATGTTCAAACCGCTTGTGTAATTAAGTTTACCAGCTACCACACCCCACTGAAACATAGTGTCGAGAAATATGACGATGAACGTCAAGTTTGCCTTGGCACGTACTTCAGTTGCTGCAGGTGCGACAATAGCTGTGCTAATAAGAATGGCATCAAAAGCTTGCACTTCGGCACGGAAATTATTTGAATACTCTGATAAATGGTGTCGAGAACCGATGACAGGAATAAAGACTGACAGTAAATAAAGACACTAACGTTTCTCATGATGTAGCAGCCAGCAATTTCAAGCAGCACATCAGTCCGCGACAGCAGTTGTTTCCCCAAAGCGTCTGTTAACTCTTTCAGATTTTTTAAATTTGCTTTAAAATTATAGATGCTGCTTTTGTACCTGTCGTTGATAAGTAAAATATAATTAAATTAGTCATTGATCTCGCACTTGCGTATTATAAATATACTTTCCCAAAAAAAACTTCAAAAATCGGGATTTATGGTAGCGCGCTTTTTAACTTCACTTTATTCTTGACTACTCTTGTCAGACTATAACTTTCGTTGAACAACAAGCTTCTAACCTAATATATAATCTAACCTAATAACAGTCTAACCTTTTGCATAGTTTGATATTAAACGATAATAGGGGTTCTCGACGGTTGTAAACATTGGTTTGCATCCATCTAGACCGTATTCAATCCAAATTTAATAATAATCGCAAAATGGAAATACAGTTTCCTTCAAGGTTACCATTTTTAGAAGATCTGTTTACAACTCTCTAAAACGTCTTTAACTATTTAATTATTTTAGTAAAACAAGATGTAATAATAATTATGCATACGAGGAGAAGGTACAACAAGTAAACACATGACCGTGATACAGCGCTAAAATCCGGTGAAGTTGTAAAAACCGGTTTTTAACGTTAATAATTAAACGTTAAGGTTATCAACGTCAATAATTCAAAAAAAAATACAGCGTAATTGGTAAGCGTTCGTTAAGTACTACCAGGCACAGTTTCCTGTATGGCATTACCAGGTCTTACCGGATCATGAAATAAACAAATATCCACGCTAGAATGTCAGAAATAGTGTGGTATCACAATGACAATAATCCTGACTAGACGTCATGTCACAAAACTACAGCTTTCTCAAATTCAAACCACATATAACTAAACAAATACACAAAAATAATTAAAGAAATGCTTACGCTTAAAATAAACATACTTACAGGTTAACATCATGTTGCCGCTGGTAATAATGTCTCTTAACTTTTTCAAAGTGTTCCTAGAACAAAGTTTAAAATACAGTGCAAAACTTAAATTTTTGGTGATTAAAAAAGCATGTTTACGCCCATATAAGCCTTCGGAGCTATCCCTGAATTAGCAGGCAGAGGTACAACGAGGGCATCCACTATTAGGTAAAGAGTTTTGCTAGGCGTTACTAGGAATTTTTCAACCCTTCCAACAATGTTATATGTGGGAAGCCTATCGCCATCTCGGCACTTATCGAATTCCGGGCTACTATTTTTTATTAAAAAAATATAAAAAAAACACAAAGTTGCTCATAGGGGACGTTGTTGACGAAGTTGATTCGGGAATCGAATCAGGGACTTCATGCAGACAACACCGATACCGGACCATTAAAACACGAAGGCGATTTTTGTTATCTATTGTGTAACGTTGCGTAATAAGGCCTTAATACATTAAATAATCGTGTGGACCATGCTAGAAAACCTACATACATATCTTCATACCGTCCATTTCGGGGTAGGCAGAGACTATCGTGTGCCAAATCTCACGATCCCTGCAGGCCTGTCGGGCTTCCTTCACATTCATTATCTTCCGCAAGGAGTCGTTTTCGTCCACTTTGGGAAAAACTGGAATAGATTTCAGTTAATGCGTTATCAAGGAAAACTTGGATTCATTGTTATATAATACAAAGATAATGCGCAAACAAGCACAAAGTGTATGTTTAAAGGCTACACAGTAAAATGCAATGGATATATAATATTGTAAAAATCCAAAATGCTCGTGAGTTTCATTAGACGTATACCTACAGGTCAACTTTTCTACATGTTAAATGATGTCTGACACTACCAGCTTCCTTATTCCTAACTCCATAACGTATAACTCCATAAACAGGGTGTTTCAGAAGGTACCCTGTTTCTGGAAGGTAATGTAACAAACCAGTAAACTTTCTCGCGCAAGAGGCTTGAAAATTCAGTATCACGTTGCTAGCGTACCATTATAACCTTCGTTGACTTTGTCCATAAACGACACCTTCCCATCAGAAAATACCTTTGCGTTAGCCTCCCAATCTCATAAAAAATGTTTCAAGTAAAGATCACTCCGCTTGTGGATGATTGATATAATGAAGATGGTCATGATGGTCATGGAGATGACCGTGGATACCTAGCTTTACATTTTACTGAACCACTAACATAAAACGAGCCCAGTATTATAGCCTGCTGTCCATTGTTGCGTCCGTACTTAACAGTGACCCGCCAAAGGTCATCGGCGTGCAGCAGGTGCGCGGTGCAGAAGGTGGCAGCGCGAACCTCCACGTGCGCTCGCCCCGACCCCGCTGCAGGGCATCCCGCGCATCCAGACAAAATACTCCCACGAATCATGCGGAGTATAGCGGTACTGTCATCCTCAGCAGTCACCATCTACATCATACGTTTTGTTTGTACTCTTACCCTTGTGATTCTCGAATTATACAAAATTGTAAATAAATTGTGTATACATTGAAGATATTCCAGAGAAAGATGTTGATCCCATCAAACAAATTTTCATGTAAAATGTTGCCAAGATAGTAACTAACATTAGGTAAAGCTTTTCATTGATCCGAACGCCCTAACTATACAAGCTCTCACTTTGTTAAGTAAGAGAAAACGTTACAACTGTGTCAAAACGTGTGGCTAGACCGTTTCGTCACTATGAGTACTATCATATTAATGAAAATATTTTTACGCCAATAGGACGGAAGCAAAACTGTAAACCCATACATTTTGACATAAATGTAAAGTTATGGAGTAAGAGTTTGAAGAGTTAGAGCTTTTAGAGTGACATACTTGGCTCTAAATGACATCTGATCTGATTTCACAGTGCGAGCAATATATATTCAACATTTCATATTGTTTCATGTTGTCATATTGGCAACATTTTAAATAAAAATGTTTTTCATGGAATTGAATTACCTCGATATCCCCGTACGCAATGTAGATGATGGCTGACTTCCTAGTCAAGCGTTTTATGATGGGGTCACCAGGAATGTAGTGGACTGTCTCCATCTTTCTCGCCACCTCGGACAGAAACTGATACGAAAGATCCCGCAAAATACGACACTTGAAATAAATAAATAAATAATATATAAACTTCGACAAATCAAACCAATTTGAAATAACCAACCTCTAACGAACCGAGTCTTAACGAACGATACTAATATATAGTAAGCTACAGAATAACATAAAGAAAATGTTTACTGTGTATAATTAATGATAGTTATTGAAGAAAATGACGGTAAAACAATTAGTTTACATATATTTTAATGTCTTAAGGTAACGCTTATCTTTATCAGAAATTGTGTGAGGTCAATGTCATAACATCTGAAAGCAACAATATCCTCCGTGTTGGTCCAGATCTGCTGTGTAGAATTGAACATCTGCCTTCCTAACAGGCAGCTCTTAAGAGACAAGCAAAGGTAAAATGTGTCATTAGTCACAAGACTACTAGTGATGGAGTACCACCGCCTTATTTATTCCTGGTGCTATACTGACAGTGTCATGTTCCAGTCTAAAGGGTATGGCAGACGGCAGGCTTGCATTGTGCAATTGGCCGAATACCTCGTCCAAAACACAACAATGCACTTAAAACATCCATGGTGTCTATAGGTTATCTCTTATCATTAGGAGAATGATGTGGTAGTTCGCTGTCTAATCACATAAAAAAATATTTCATCACTACTGTCTATTTCAAATAGTAACTTGAATAAGCATGAATCGAATTCTTTTACATTTTTACGTTAACTCATTATATTGTATTGAATTAACATTTACTGAGTTATGGTGACAGGAGACTTTTTTGGCTATATAAACACTTTAGAATTGAACTTCATCTGTTAACAGCGCATTGTATTTTTTCTTCTAACCATTTCTTCAAAACCGCAATTGGCTAGAGCGGGAAAAAACAGTGGACATGCTATAGTTTGCGTTGGAATCCCAAGGCGATCAGCAAACAAAATGTGATAGCTTGCAGAGTGGCGCCAGAACCCTGAAGCATGCTAAAACGCACATCAGCATGCTATTGCATTCTTTCAAATGCGAATGCGACAGCACGCGTGAAATACAGACAACAAATGCGTTTTGATGCTGACAGATGTAGTTCAACCCTTAATCTCATACTTTCTGTGTTGCTTTGAAGTAAATATCCACGTTGATGGCAGTTGGTAGGCACGGTGGGAATAGCGGCAGTAGCTCCGTCTCGGAAACAGCTCTTTGCTTGTGCCAATACATTCGGTAAAATGTGTTCACTTTCGCGCGTAGATTTGGCGGGATAGATGGCTCACTCTGTTCAACAGTTACAGGATAGAAGATGAAAGAAAAAAGAAAAGAGATTTTATGAATGTTATACCAAAGACAATTTATGTTTACTATACTCTGATAATACAAATGGCGTTTTGGTACTAGTTGGCTCCTTTGAAAAATTAAGACAACTGCGTCCCACCAAACGAATCGTGACAGGCAAGCGTAAGTTCGTTTATATCTAACACCGTAACCAAGAGCTGGGTAAAGACTCGAGTTGGTCCCACCGCCTTAGGTAGGTCCCACCGCCTTAGGTAAGTACCACCGCCTTAGATAGGTACCTACTCCTAACACTTACCTGGAGAATATTCAGAGAATAGGAAACGTGATCAATTTTAAATTACATTTCTAAAATTGCAGTTAACTTAACTTCTGCAGTTTGCGAAATTAAAAGATCTCTTTATACTGTAACGAGTCGTCAGTTCTATCTAAGTCCATTACTGTACAATAAAATAAACAAAATTTTAAGTATATATCCTTTAACTTCTACAGAGTGTAAATAGCGACTTACAGAATGGTTACACAGTCAGGATTATGTTAATGTTGAAAATCTCATCTGCAGTTAAACTTGGAAATGAATATCCAATATATAATATAAATAGGTATAATATAAATAAGGTCTATAAAGTTCTTTTTGAAAATGTTTTTGAAATATATAATTGACATACATGCTCTTATACATACTTCCACATAAACGCACCCACACACACACACAACAACTCACACATACAAACATAAATACACGCACACACACACACACGCCCA
>NJDC01007187.1:27250-40601 GCA_002245475.1 Calephelis virginiensis | reverse complement strand
ACGCACGCACGCACGCACACACACACACACTTTTTTTTGATTGTTTGTTTTTATTCTAATATTGTACCTACTTAAGGAAAGGTAATTTTAATGCTTCATATGTATATCTACCTGTTCCTGGAGATGGGCGTGAGTAACTGCGACACAGTCGTACAGCTATTGCGGTTGCTATCGTACTATAATAATTTGTAAATTTGTACCGTTTCAAATAAAAGGATATATCCTTCAAAAATAGATATTCAAGTTTTTAAACAGCATTATGTAGGTACATCTAATAAAAGGTATCCACACAAAAAATCGTGACTCAGATGATTTTTAGTTTCCAATGTTATGGTACATTTTCTCATTTGAACACTGTTAACTGTCTGAAAATTTATATGCATATTTTGTTAAGACCTTATATACAGGTAGGTGACTTCCTTCCTCCTAAACGCATAAAAAATATTGAGCGAAATGGAAACAGAATATGTTTCGGTTTTTGTCAAATATGAAGCCCACTGAAGACTGGATGACGTCTTCTTGTCTAGGAGGTCAACATTCTGTTAGGGATCCTTGTAAACGTTTTGAAGGAAAAAAGATGATAACTCGGTAACCTATTGTTGGAGTGTTTTCTAGATCAACAATATTATAGTATCAAGCAATTACCATTTCCTTCATAATCAGTCGGTATCTCGCCCTGAATGTCTCTTCGGGGCGCATATACATGCTAAGCACCAGAGATAAAGAAGCCACTGCCACGCCGTTCATGATTAAACATCCCGTTATCATTATCAGGAGGAAACAAATACGTTCGAGGTTGTTTTCCATGTTAATGGAGGGCCTACGGTTATAATCTGATGTAAAAGTCTCACAAAGGTGAAAATGTTTAGACCCACATCTACATCAAAAAGTTTTCAGGAAAACGAATAGAGTACGTTTTGTCTCAATTACTCATAGCTTACAAAGTGGTTTAGGTATATGGAAAAGCGAATTACCTTTCAATTAATTATCGCCTCTGTGGTCTAGCGATCCGGGTGTTGGACTTGACTGCATGAGGTCCCGGGTTCCAATCCCGGGTCGGCCAACAAGAAGAAAATTGGATTTTTCCAATCCAGAAAATTGGATTTTTCCAATTTTCTGATAAAAAAAATGTTGGTCGGGATTGGAAATGTGCCCGGTTGCCACCTATCACATTGTGGGACTTAGTGTCTTCGGCTAGTCGTGGGTGGCCTGGTTGTGCCTCTGCCTTACCTCTTCGGGCCTGAAGATACTATACGAATTACCTAAGTTTCAGCTTATTGGTTAAGGGTAAAGCATACACTCCCAACACCAGCGCTGCTAGAGGCGGATGGTCCATTTCTCAGGGTCACACATTTGTTTAATTCATAATAAAACTGCATTTAGTATCTACGAGGTGTGGGACTTTATCAAATTAATTCCTTGTTTACCTGTGAGTATCGTCTATAAAAAACCCTGTGGTATACAAGCATTTAAGTTGCTTTCTTTGTGAGATCCATTATTAAAAAAAGGACACTTTCTATGATATGAAGATATTTAGGAACATCTAGTTTCTAAAATTTCTAATAAATCAATTCAGCAAAAACATAGGTAATAATTTTGAAACCGATTTTAAACTTAAATCGTCGTTTTTGCCATTTATCAACAGCGGGTCCTTAGTTGTTGGCACATTGGTATACCCATAACCCTAATTGACTTACAACGTCAAATTCCCATGGTTTATAAAAGTCGATAGGCTGATGATGATGAAGATTTACTAACTGATTTAATGGTGTTTACTCAACGGCTTTGCACACTTGGAACCATGAAGAGCCATGGTCCAGACGTAAATACCTACTTTGTAGGAATTGGCATATACCCTAACTTTGGATGGCGCGGGGCCTTTAGCAAAAATCACATACCGTGATTACTTACCCAATAGGTATAAACATCTTATCGATGATATAAAAATGACGAATGAATTCTTCCACTGAAAGGGGACTAATAACATTAATCTCTGGATGATAACGTCGTGTTATATTGGCTGATCTTTTCGGACTATCCTGCAAAAATACTGACGTTTAGAATATCAGATTATTTTCTTAGTTTCATAGACAATTGAAACAATTCAAAATTCTTATAGGAAAGTAGTTCAGTTTTAACTTATTTGACACAACTAAAGATAAAGAAGAATATTTTCGTAAATGTAAAACTGACTCTTAAAAGTGTAGCTATTTATAAATATGTAGTTATATATAGTCAAAAAAACTCTTACGTTTTTGTATTTTCAACTTCACTTATATTTGATTTCACAAAGTGATGTATAGTACCTATATAGTACTATTAAAATTATTTGCTTCGGCTATATTCGGTAAGCTTCGGAAATCCGAACGTGTTTTAAGTATATATCTATGTATAGAGTTTATTACATAATTAATAATTTCGCTTAAATTTAGATTAGGTCAGCCAATTTAAAAATTATAAAGTGTAAAAAGAGTAAAAAGTTTAAAGCCGAAGCCCATAATTTAAATTTATTTTTATTAAATAGTTTATTATTATTAAATAGTAATACTATATGTAGGTATAGGTATGTGCAGTAATGCAAGCGCACAAAACTAGTAATCGAATTTTAAATCGTGATATATTTTTTTGAGGTTTCGAAAACAATTTCGACATCTTCATCTTGGGTTTTTAATATCAATGTAAAACTCGATTCGTAATTGACGGCCTTAAAAGCCTGTTGTTGAGAGTGCAAACATATGGAGTACAAAGCTGAATTATGAACCTTCCAACAATGTCTGTATTACGAATGTTAAAAAATAAAAATACCACAAAGCTCCAAGCGCCAGCCCAGTATAGTCTTAAAACAACAAAAATATAGCAATATTTAAGGGTCGTCCCCAAAACGCTGCAGTTCATATGATGATCATTCAACCGCCCTAAAACAATAAACAGAAGTATTTTTATTTTAGCACTTGCCCTGTGCTTGGGATAGATTTCGACGAATGCTCTAACCAATTGAGCTACTGAGGATTCAAGTCCCGTGGCGAAATTTTCAATTCCTTTCTAACCCGTTAGCGCGGGTAGTTATGTCCTGTCTGGGGCGAAATTTTTTCTTTCTTTAAAATTTATTTAATAAACAGAAGTAGTTATCATTAGCTGTTGACCGCAGATTTTCCCGCGTTTTAATGTTCATTAGCACTCGGTTAAAACTCGTTTAAATATGGAATTAAGAAGTAGATCAGCAGTAAGTAGTAGTAGTAGTGTTCTTCTTCCGGTAGTTTTTTGTCTCGTTCAACTAACTCCAAAATTGAACTTTCGTAACACAAGCACAATTGTAATTTCGTAACACAATTGAACTTTCGTTTACAAGCGTCATCAGGGCTATATAACAACTAAAATAAAATAATAAAATATATTGTGGAAAGTACAAGTGTTTTTAAATAAATTGCATCAAGAATGGAATTCCACCAAGCACCGACGATAAGAAGTATAGAATCTATACAGAAATTTTGTCAAATTATAGCTACGATCTCCTATATACAATCTACCTATCTTCCAAATTGCATATCCATAAGTCAATGAATTTGAGATTTCGTGAATGAATGAGTAAAGACTTAAACTAACAATTCTGTTTCCTTCAAAACAGCCATCTCGTCTCAAAAAACAAAATAAATGATTGAAAAGCAATAAAACTGCAAAAAATCCACTCCTATTTATTAAACACTTCGCGCTATGATCATTTTCTTTAGGCAAAAACACCAAATATAAACATTGAAATTCGAAAAACTAGAAAAATCCCAAGTAACGAAAAAATATTTTAAAAAAACGACAGGTTGCACTCCGGGAGTGCCGGCGGAAGTAAAAACTCGAATATTAACGGTTAGGGAATAATTTTGCACGAATTGCTTTAATTATCAATATGAAAGTACTATCATTTATGTAGTAAAATACAACATTCATTTATTGCGCTACCGTACACAAACATGACAACACGAACATTCGCGCAAGCGCCCAGCGAAGTGCGCCGTCTAAATGAAGGTCGAAACAGCAGGTGCATGCATACATTTTCGCCGCGCCATAGAAAGAGAGGGGGATAAATACTCTCCAACCGTCTTACGAATTTTCGATCAGTTCATGTGTCCTGACGCGAGTTTAAAAGTTTTTACCCATTCCAAAAAAAAGTGCGCAAAGCTGCTAAAGAAGTTTTCACTTCAAAAAATGTGTCTTCACGTCCATATTTACTTATATTTACACTGTGTCCGTATGCCCAAAGCAGTAGGCTGAAGCGCACCAGGGCACCTACACCTGAAAATGCGTAAGCAATCCCATCTCGCTCCTAGACGGGCGGTGTTAAGATCATCGTTTGGTTTTTAGACGGTTCGAGTCCGACATAACCTGCTGCTCTTCCCGAAAGCGGCGGGTATCCGTGGGGTTAGCCGAACACACTATGTCCTACAATGTGCTAGGTGGAAAACCTATCGCCAACTTGGCATATATCCAATCCCATGTAAAGTTATTTTACTCGACGGGGTTCGAACCCGGGACCTTAAGAGTTAGACCACCTAGGTAATATATTATAAAAATTAAAAATATAGCTTACACAAAAATATAAATGGTCTGAGTAATCTAAGAGAGTAGTACCAAAGCTTGTCCTCCAGTGTGAGACTGCCAAAATGGGATACACAGATAGCCAGATCATTTAACAGCAAAACTGTAATCAAAATAACAACTAAATTAGTGTACTTTTACGGCGATAAGTCCGAATTAGTCCTACTGTAGAATACTGGACAATCAAAACAAAAAAGTATTTTATTGGTCTGAGGCTGGATATAATTTATGCCGCGATAGGCCTTCGTTTGCTTTTATACAATTATTGGTATCCCAAAACGAGAATATGCCTTCGTCTTCAACTGAGACTTTAAGCACAAGAGATTGAGGTCATTTTATAGATGTTCATTTACCTCTGGTATTCAATTATATGACAATAGGATTTTTAAACAGGTTCCGAAAAGGAGGAGGTTACACATTTTTCGATTATAAGTTTTTGTTGTTTTTTTTTTTTGCATGTTTACTACCTAGGCCTGCCCACATCGTACAAAATTTGATGAATGGATTCTCGGGTTATAGGGTAGAGGAATATATTAAAAATTTTAATAAAGAATCGAAGAGGGGTTTGTGAATTAGGTAGGTATTTATACATACAAAGTATACATTGGTACGTGTTTCGTTGGTCGCAAGGCTCGGGTTCGATTCCCGACGGGGGCAGACATTTGTGTGATGAACATTTAGATGTCTGCATTTCCGGATCTGGGAGTTTATTAAATTTATTCTGGTATCTATTTAAGTATTTCTATGTATTAGTATCGTTAACTAACACCCATAACACAAGTATATAATTTGCTTACTTTGGGGTTAGTTAGATTCAATTTGTGTAACTTGTACAGAAATATTTATTTATTTAGTCCGGGCTCTTTTGAAGGATAGACCAACTGCCTTCCTGCCAGGCAGCTAGTAAAAGGCGAGCATAGGCTTACCGTCACTAACACCATGACTAGGTGGTAGTCAGTCAGTCAGTGTCAGTGCTTGCCGTAGACGTGTTCCGGTTCAGAGGATAAAGTAGCCAGTAAACGCACTTGTGCTTGAGGCCTAACATGTATGGTGTTAATGGGCCACGGTTACCTTTTACCATCAGGAGAGCTGTCTGGGTATCACATATAAAAAAATGTTCAAAATAATTCAACAAATTCGAAAAAAACAATTTTAAACTGAACATTAATAATTCGGTAGTGTTGTGTTCAAAAGTACCCAAAATGACATATCCGATTCCGATTTTCAAATTACATGAAATCGAAATCGAAGAGTAACCCCGTATTAAAGACAAATTGTCCTTTTAACAGCAAACGAAAATTTACGCGGGAAAGTTTTAAAAGCTAACCTGCATCTAACCACACCAAAAATCTGTTCTCCCAATTCGCAATCAATACATTCAAAATCAAAATAGCATGCATAGTATATAGCACATTGTGTAGGACTCCGAAGATGGATACGAAAATGGAGTTCACTTCCAGCATGACTAGTAATATGGCGAACAATATTGATAGGCATATGATGATGTTCCATATCATATTGTCAGGGAGGGAGCTTATCACACCCAAGATATGGCGTAGTGTCCATCGACATGGATATCTAGTCTGGAAGAAAATTAAAATTAGATTAATTTCAACCGATGAAAAAATTAATTTAACTATTTGTACTACGTTGCTGATAATTTTATTGCGCACTCACTAAATTAACTTTGAGTTATCGCTATCTTCTTTCAACTAAAGTACTAAAAAGAGACAACCCGTTTTTAGTCTCAACACTACAATTCTACAGACGTTTAATCTGTCACTCGGAAAACGTTGATTAAAAACATCAAAATTAAAGTTTTGGCGCCATCGAGAGAAAAGATGGTCGAAGTTTTTTCATAATTATTAATTTCATGTTTATATTGAGTGGAATTAATCAATTTTGGTGGCATTTTGTGCAATTTTGTTCAGTGAAAGTGCACAAAGGAAATAAAAACGAAGAAGCGTATCGTGTATTTTTTTGTTGTCGCCAAACACACACACATGAGCTTGAGTAACGAGGTCACCACTCTACCCAAGACCCTGACAAGATTTATTGACGACCTACTTTTCTTTTTTTTATTTATCTCTTTTGTTTTTATTTATTTGAGAAAGATAGCGTGCATCATAAAGAATCTTAGTTTGTGAACAGCAGAATCACCACCATGCCTTGCCTGCCTACAGATTAGTCCAATTTTGATTTTTAAAATTTTTAGCCCCCGACAGGGTTATGATAAATTTAATGTAACAGTTTGTCTGTAGCATCATAACTTTTGAACGGATGGACCGATATGGATGCGGATTTTTTATTTGAAAGCTGACGTGGTTGAGGTAGTTCTACGTTACATAACATGCAAGTTTTGGTGGGGATTGATAAAAAAATGTTATATTGGACAGAGAACATCGCGGAATAGTCTTTAATCTGAAGAATAATAATATATGCATCGCCAGCCTCGGGCTGGAATAGACCAATGCAAATAACAAAAATTCCATCATTAATATTAAAATAACAAACTTACTTCTGTGACAGGATTAACATTTTGCACCTCAATATCTTGGTTTATTTCTTTTTGGTCTACACTTTTCTCGTTTACGCCAGCTGTGCTCATTATTATTCAAAATGAGATATTTTTAAAATAATATGCTTCGGTCACAAAATGACATTTTAGTTTTTTTTTTTCAATTTGTAAAGAGCAGACTAAGTTCTATGCTATGACCATACTGTCTTTATCGAAAAGAGTCCATTACACGGGAGGCTACAAGTAAGTCTAAAGGCATTCAGATATAAGGCAACTAGTTTCATATGATTTGGGCGAATAAAAAATATAACAAACTTATTTTTTTTTATTTTTTATATGAAAGTTGCGCCAAACTGATATCAGCTACACATTCGCTTCCCCCACCCATTATGTTTTTTATTCATCCTGTTATTTGTTTTTTCTAATAGTGTTACAAAGCAATAGTTTTTTAAGTTCAATCTCTGGCAAAAGCAAGAGTTTCTGGTCAAAGTATTCGGAACAGTACCTCCGCCTTTAAATTCAAGCGTATAAAGCGCCCCGCCAGCGAGCAAACCGCAATTCCAACGTCGACCAAAGAGAATATAAATACTACGTAATAATAGGCGGATCTTCCATAGATATATAGCAAACCCGAATTTTGTATGAAGTTTGGCTTAAGTGACACAAGACACTTGACAGACAAGTAACAGAGTTTGTTAAATAACCATAAAAATAGGAATATATAAAGAAGTGCAACAATGTTCTATAGCAAATTTAGTTATATAAATACCGTTGGAATTGACATATAACTTAACAACATCTCTTTGTCTCTTTTAACAAATGTTGATATTATTTACGCCGAAAGAGATAACGATATTTTTGTCTATTTTCATTTTGGCGTCGATGTAAAGAGATGTCATGACAGTTCTCATGTTTACCAAGAATCCATATTTAGTGTTCCATTTTTATAGCGATGTACTATTACAATTGTCGATATTTTATTTTACGTTCCCAGAAAATAATATTTGGACAAGATAAGAATGTATACCATTGCCACAAAAAATATCAATCACAGTCTAGCTTAATAAGAATTCTTTCAAGTGATCCCTTAAAAGTAAAGAAAGTAGTTTGAATGTAATCTGATCAACTTTTTTGTAATGATAATGAATCTTGTAATAAATATAAAGAGTTAACTTATGTAAAGAATAAACACATTTGCACGCCACAACGTAACAACGCCAAAAAAAACGTGCTCGTGAAAAGTAAACAAATATTCTTTCTTTTGTTTAATTACATTTCCATATTTAGTTATAAGCCAATTGAGTAGCACAAAGTAAGGAAGGTGATAGTTGCGATTTCTTTCGGTAGGTAATTTATAATTTTTATCTATTTGCCTAAACTTAACTAGCAATCGTCACTAATAGATCATGTATCGATATCGGTAGTTTATTTTTTCTGGACAGCCATATAATGTCAAGTAGTGTACGGTAGATAGGACTAAAAATTAATCTATCTTTAAAATAATTTGTAACAAATTATGTTCATAAATAAATAAAATGTTTATTAAAATGTAAATAAGGGCTGTGATTTAAATATGTAACTTCTTAAAAATAACTAAATATTTGCACACCACAATGTGGTAGAATATGTTGTATTCTCAAATATCTTTATAACAACTTTTTAACACACATATTCCGCAAATAAATAATTTTCATTTCATTTCATTTCATTTCATTTCAAAATGGCAGCCAGATTTAGTAGCCGATGGCAGGTTTTTTTCATAGGTATTTCATGTCCATATACTTAGAGGTCAATGTAAATAACATGGTGAAAAGATATCACCCGTTTAATTTAAAAGTAAGTCTGAACGCATTCAGATTTAAGGTAACTAGTGTCATTTGATTTAGATAAATAAAAAACATAGCAAATTTAATACTTTTATTTTTTATATAAATGTTGCGCCAAACTGCCTTCGACGGTCGACCACCGACCTAGAAATACTAAGGATTCCCGTACTTGGGTGAATGCCTTCTGGAAACTTCCATAACTCTGTAACTTTCATATTCTTGTTTGATATTTACTATTTTGTTTACTTTTGCTATTTTAGTGGACTAAAAGTCAAAATATCTACATATTTAAAGAAAAGTTTTCAGAATTACTAAACTAATTTTAAAAATTATTTTCGTAAGATTCCGGTTGCTTTGCTTAGGTCCCGGTTAATATCTATGTGCTATAAATTATTTTCTTCTGAGCGTCGTTACTTGTGGGCTTGGCCTTTAGCTAGTGCTAGAAATATCTGTACTTCCACGTGTCACGTGCGTACTTCTTTTACAACCATGTATGTTTTTTTATTATTTGACTACGATGCTGAACATTTTGTTGAATAGACAATTAATCGTTATTACTGTAATATTGTTTCTGATTATTGTAATACCACTACGTGGCAGTCTACGTGGCAGGCCAGTCAGTTGTAAGGGTGAAACAAGTGGGCACCACCCTCCGTTTCCCCTTGGTCTGGCCTGGCGTGCACGAGCTATATGGACATCCTTTTCACTGTGCTGGACTCTGATTTCAGGAGCACCCTTTGGAGTAAAGGAAACCTTTTGGTTGATATCCAACTTGCATTTGGTGCACGACCCTTACTGCAGCAGAAGTTCCCCTGAGCTGTGAGAGCTGCCAGAAATTCCGCCCGGATCTTATTTCGAGTCAGTAGGCCCGGAGGACTCCCGCTGTCTACACTCTGCCCCGGCGAGGACGAGCGCGTTGTGGCAGCGTCACCGGCTAGACACTCCAATTACTGCTTTCTACCAGGTGTGGAAAGCATACCAGGTCTGGGTGGGACGTCTTTTGTATATTTGATATTTTCCATCGTCGGCGCTTGGTAAACCTTACAAATATTCATATTTTTAACCAAAGAAACACTTGTACTGTTTTACGTTTACGTTACGTTTCTTTGGTTAAAACTATGGACGTCTTTTGTATCGTATTTATCCCCTGACTTTTAATACATTGCTGACGATAAGGTAACCCTCCCATCGTCGGCGCTTGGTAAAACTTCCAAATATTCTTATTTTTAATCAAAGAAACACTTGTACTATTTTACGGAAAACAGTACAAGTGTTTCTATGGTTAAAAATATGGACGTCTTTTGAATCGAATTTACCCCCTGACTTTTAATACATTGCTGATGACAAAGTAACCCTTTATTTCTTTTATCTCTCCGTCTGCTCTCCGGCTGGGTAAGTATTTAATATATTGTTCAAAATCTAGCACACAAAAACTTAAATTAATATAGGGATATACAAAATCAATATTTACGTAACTTGAAACAGTATCACGCTTGTTATTTATTGTAGTATGTAGTGTGTCCTGCTAATATCTGTTAATACAGACAGGGTCACATCTTACTTTTAAAGTATCAGTCAAATTTTGAGAAATAATTCGGAATCGATAACACTTCCGATCTATAATGTAATTAAAAAAACGACGGCAGAAGTGAAAACTTGAATGTTAACGTTGTGCATTTTGATGTTTTAAATGGTTAGGGAATAATTTTGCACGAACTGCTTTTATTTATCAGTATGATAATAAAAGTGGTTTACACACATCATTTATGTGGTATAATACAATATTCATTTATTGCGCTATCATACACAAACATGATAATACAAACATTCGCGCAAGCGCCCTGCGCTGTCTTCTCCGCGCAAGTGTCCTTCTCCGTCTCACGAATTTTCGATTAGGTCAAGTGTCCTGACGCAAGTTTAGAAGTTTTTACCCATTCCAAAAAAAGTGCGCAACGCCGCTAAAGTTTTGACATCAAAAATTAAAAAAAAAACAATTTTTAATTTTTCTCCAACGAAAAAAAAACCAGACGCATGGTTATAACGTCAACAAAGCATAAAACTGGTTCCCACTGATCACAGTCGCATTCGTGGACTGGTAACGTCATAACTGTACTATCATTCCATCTTTGAAAATTTCTACAGCAGTTTTCTGACCGCGATCAAAAAAATGTGAAAGTGCAAAAGCAATCACGGCCTCGTCGTTCGTGATGATAATCTTTCGCAATTTGTATTTCCATACGTATGAAAAGAAAAAAAAGTATCTTCACGCCCATATCCCCGAAGTGGTAGGCAGAGGTACAACCAAGGCACCCACGACTAGCCGAAGACACTTAGTCCCACAATGTGATAGGTGGGGCCTATCGCCAACCGGGCACATTGCCAATCCCGACCAACATTTTTTTTTATTAGAAAATTGGAAAAATCCAATTTTCTTTTTGTTGGCCGACCCGGGATTCGAACCCGGGACCTCATGCAGTCAAGTCCAACACCCGGACCGCTAGACCACAGAGGCGATCCATACGTATGAAATTCCAAAAATAAGAAACCGCACGTTTGCTCCAGTCTCACGCAAAAACCAAATTTGAATTCTTGATTAGAAAGCCTTGCCATGAAACTGTGAGTGGCCGGCCTTATTTCAAATTAAGAAAGTGTCAAAAATACTTCTTTTTTCTTTCTTTAGATTTTGGCAATCTCGTTAGTATTTTGCCATTAGTCAAGTAGAAATTTGCATCAATTATAATAAATCATCAGTCGTAAGTCGTCAGTAAGTCTTGTCAGGCTCTAGCGGTGGCCTTTTACACAAGCTCATGTAATGAGATTTGGCGGCAACGAGGAAATATACGATACGCTGACTTCTTCATTTTTATTTCATTTGTGCACTTTCACTGAACAAAATTGTACAAAATGCCACCAAAATTGACTAATTTCACTCAAAATTAACACGAAATACAATAATTATGACAAAACTTCGACCATCTTTTCTCTCGATGGCACCAAAAAACTCGTCAAAAATACTTATTCACAAAGATTATATTAAGCAGATACTCTATTATCACAGACTATTAAGCAAACATGACGTGTTTACACGTAGTCTTTGGTTTACACCAAAATTTACACGTGGTTTACACCACAGACTAGTAAGAAAACTACTAAGTACACGTTGTTTACATCATGTTTGCACAGCTTCCACAAGGCTGCAATTTTAATATATTGTAATTTTTATCATATGCATTACTCTAAAAAAATGATGCTAACCTTTTTGCAAGAGATACAACAAATATGTGCCAGAAGGTATCAATTTTGGCACGGGGATGTTAATTTAAAACCTAATCCCTACGCAATTTTGTATTAACTACGCAAAACACTGAGCATTTTCTTAATATTCTTGGGTTTCCATCACCACAATCAGAATTGGTATCAATGAGACCACTTCAAAAGTAAATAAGAGAAATCGATTAACATACAAAAAATATATTTAAGTATAGCTATGGTTATATTATGATAACCTCCTACTTTTTCAAAGTTGATTAAAACTTACAGTTCGTTAACAAAACGACTTGCTCCTTAAATATAGGAAGAGTATATAACATGCTTCCCGCAAGGCGGGGTTTTTACAAACATGCGTTTGCTATTGGTCGACCCAAAGAGTAAAATAACTGTCCATTAAGGTCGATCACGAAAGTACCGTTCCGGCAGTCAATCTTCGGTTTAATAAAATAATTTAAATTTTAATCGATTTAAACATAATTTCAATCACAAATTAGGTATAAAGACTTATGTACAAGTAACTTCTAGCATGTTTTACATTTGTTCTTAAAATGAATGGTTTAGGATATAGAAACTTCCCTTTAGCTTCTTAATGAAAGGAGTGGAAATTCTCGATCAATGACCAAAACTGCAAAAAACAACCAATATTTTTTTAAATAAAGGTACTGAAAGCGAGATGGTACCTACTTCATAAACATAAATTTAATTAACATCCCACTAGTAGTTTAGATGAAGTAGGCAACATATAAGCATTATTAACTATAACTATAACTCAAAAAATATTGGCCAGATCACAACAAAATTAACATAGGATCTCTTTGAATTTTAGAATCATGACCTATCTATAATATAAAAATGAATTTCTAAATGTGTTGGTAACCGCATAACTTCCGAACGACTGAACCGATTTGACTATTTTTTTTTTGTTGTGTTAGTTATTGCTAGAAGAAGATCCGGGCTCCTTTGTAGAATAGACCAGATGGGAATCCGGGCGAGTCGCTGCCAAACTCTACAGCCTAGTCGGATGTCACGGTGTTAGTGATGATAAGCCTATGCTCGCCTTTTACGAGGCAGTTGGTCTATTCTGCAAAGGAGCCCGGACCAACAAACAAACAATAAAAATAAAAAGAACATATATCCAGAATCTACTCTT
>NJDC01007187.1:0-18550 GCA_002245475.1 Calephelis virginiensis | reverse complement strand
TTTTGTGCATTTTTAACTTCTCGTGTATTTTGTGTATTTTAGTTTTTGTGTGCAATAAAGTGTTAAATAAATAAAATAAATAAATAAGAGACAGAAGTATTTTTTATAGTAAGTTTGAGCAGTAACTTTGAGTAAAATCACAAAATTTTGGTGGTATTTTGTATAATTTCGTTCAGTTAAAGTGCGCAGTTGAAGTGTGTTTTTTCGATACCGCCAAATCGTACTTGATGTGTTAAGTAGACCGCTTTACCTAAGAGGCTGACTGACTATTGACTAAGATGACGATTTTAATTATTAAAAAAAGAGTTTCAATTTGTAAGCTTGGATAATAGCAAATGCTTACGTCCATTCCAAAAGGATAGACAAGCAATTATATAAGTTTTTACCAATTTCTTCGGCGACTTTCTGTAGCTTGTCTGGGTTTCTGCTGATCAGGACTACATTGATGCCTTTACGTGCCAGCTCCAAAGCGTAATGCTTCCCGATGCCATCTGTGCTACCAGTTATTGCTGGAATAAAACGTTTTTTTATGTTTAATGAAGGTGAAAATCACTTTTCAGTAATCTTCTTTATATATAAAAATCAATTGCTATTCGTTATTCTCGCTAAAACTCAAGAACGGCTGAACCGATTTGGCTAATTTTGGTTTTGAGTTATTTATTCAAATCCAGGGAAGGTTAAAAAGGCAGGAAAAGAGAAAAACTACGAGAAAACTAGGAAAAACATTTTTATTTTCCCATACTAACTGAACGGGTGGAACGAAGTTCGGCGGGTCAGCTAATCCTATTAATATTATAAATGCGAAAGTTTGTAAGTATGTATGTATGGATGTTTGTTACTCTTTCACGCTCGAATGGCTGAACGGATTTGTCTGAAATTTGGAAGACAGATAGATTGTGACCTGGATTAACATATAGGCTATTTTAAATCCCGATCGCACACCGGGTTTCTGTGAAAACGCGGGCGAAGCCGCAGGTAGCAGCTAGTAGCCTATAAATACCTACTTATTACATTATATGTCAAAAAGTTACTTATCTAAGACTGGGATCTTAAGTTTCTTATATGTAAGTTACTAGTTACTTTCCAAGCTGTAACACGGTAATCCCAAGCTTTGGTGATAAGGTGACAGGAAAAAAATATCGGATGTAATATACCAAAATTGTATAGTAGGCTTTTGATGAATTTCAACTTTATGATTAATTACTAAAAATCGCCTGTACATGTACCATTTTATTAAGAAACATGGACTTTAGTACTCCAAGGTTCAAACTCGTATTATAGTCTTTGCACTGTGATAAATATGTCATGTCAACTTAACTTTACTCTTACCATAGTATTTGTTTATTAATAGGACACTGAAAATATAGTATCACAATACACTGTATTTATAAATTTACTTTATGTATCTATTAGTTTAACAATAGCACATTTTTTGCCCGAACATAGGGAAAACATAATAAATTGACAATATTATTAATGTTGTTAATAGTTCAAAAGTTACTGATGATGTGACGGTTCATTCGTCCACTAGTACTTTAATATAGTAAGAAATTGTTATTTCTGAACATTTTTATTTCTGACATTTTTATTTGTATTAGTAAAGACAATAATATTTACTAATCTCGGGTAATATATAGAATTCTCGTGTCACAATGTTCGTTCCCCTACTCCTCCGAAACGGCTTAACCGATTCTCATGAAATTTTGTGATCATATTGAGTAGATCTGAGAATCGGCCAACATCTAGTTTTTATACCCCTAAGTGATAAGGGTGACTCACCCCAATTTTTTTTTTAAAATCGCAAAAAAAAAAATATAGCAGAACAACGTCTGCCGGGTCAGCTAGTAGCTAAATGTCAATTGTTTGCTAGAGCTGTGTTCCTAAAATGACATATCCGATTCCAATTTCAAATATCGCATAAATCGATTTTCAAGAGCAACCTTACAGCAGTCCATTATTAAATGCGTACGTATGTCAAACCGTACTATTATAGTGAGTTTAAATACTTAATTGTCAGATGGTTCTAAGAAACTCGTCGTCCGAAGAAACCACCTAGTCTGACTGCACTAGTAGAATAATCCAGGATTTTTGAAGTGAAAACTTCTTTAGCGGCGTCACGCACTTTTTTTGGAATGGGTAAAAACTTCTAATTTCGCGTGCGATCGTCAGAACGTAAGACGGCGAACAAGACGGCGGCGCAGGTCGCTTGCGCGGGATCTAAAATAAAACGTAGATTCATTGCTGTTTTTGTATTGCTTATTGCTTACATATTGCCGAACAGTATAAGATTCGCAATAGAAAAACTACTGCGATTCGGCCTCTCGCGTTGTTCTGCAGTATTAAAATAATGTACTGTAAAGTGTAAACTGTTTCTTGCTTTGAATGCTTTGCAGTTTTTGGTAGATAAAATACGTAGATATTAGTTTAGTAAAACATCTTTTAATTTGTTTGCGACTTCTAGGTATATCATAGTTTCTCTCAGTTAATAGAAATTACAGTACAACATTGTGAAGAAGCTTAGCTGTTTTCGAAAAAGTTGTAAGTTTAACAAAGGAAATAATATATCCCTGTATATATTTATAGTACGTATATATTTCTAATAAAAAGTTGTTGGTCGGGATTGGAAATGTGCCCGGTTGGCGATAGGCTTGCCACCTATCACATTGTGGGACTTCGTGTTTTAATTAGTAGTTTTTTAATTTCAATTTCTTTTTACTGTTTTTAGACAGGAATTACAGGTTATAATAGTAAGTGTTTTTTATATAAGGTAGCAAACAAACAAGCAGCTTTCTTGATGCTAAGACAACAGTCGCCTATAGACACCGTAGATGTTACTGGTGGGTCGCTGTATTATGGCCAACATTTTCCCGTGATGGGTATCTGAATAGCATAGACTACCCGCCTCCCTGCCAGGCAGCTCGTAAGAGGCAAGCTGAGATTATTATAGAGGGTATTGGTCGTTACCAACAAGACTACTGGTGGTAAAGTGCTGTCCAGCTGCTGGTCAGCGTAAAGATCCAATGTCTAACCTATTTCTGTCGCTATAACGACAGTGTCGCATACCGGTTTGGAGGGTAAGGTAGCCTTTAGACTTACACAACAGGCGCAATATCCCAGCCACAGAACAGCAACGCACATGTGCCATCAAAGGTGTCTATAAACACCGGTTGTCTCTTTCAACCAGGGAGAGCTTGTTTGATGACCTCTCACATAAAAGAAATCTCTCAGGTCATGTGTGCAAATCTACCAGTTGTCCTACCCTCCAGCTCAGAACACTACATAACGAATTGTGGCAGGAATAAGCTAAACAGTTGCAGTCAAGACGATCTGCATATTGCCTATTTAGTAATTATAGTATGATCTGTCATTAGAATAATCTCATAATACACACACACACACACACACACAAACACACAAACACACACACACACACACACACACACACATAATATACATACACTATTCCGCTGATTCCGCAGTTAGTATCGCGATATATCGATAACAACGCCACCTACAGAGTCTAAATGTGCTTCCAAACCATCCAGCAAATTATATGCTTGTGTTATGGATGTTAGTCAACGATACTAATACATAGAAATACTTAAATAGATACCAGAACAAATTTAATAAACACCCAGATCCGGAAATGCAGACATCTAAATGTTCATCACACGAATGCCTGCCCCCGTCGGGAATCGAACCCGAACCTCGCGATTGGTCGATGTAGTTAGGCGTGTACGCTAGCCACTCGACCAACGAGGTATATCATGTACATTATACAATTAAAATACTCGTATATACTTACATGTAGTATGTAGACACATATGTGTATGATATAGGAACTAAAACTTGTTTAAACATTTTGAAATGCTTACAAAATATTTGCTCTAACAACTTCTGATTCCCTCCTAATAATGTCTGTAAATAATACTGTTTTATTGACTAACAAGTTATATGACGCAGTTAGTGTTTTTCGGAAGAAACATTTAAAATCCATCCGTATTTTTTATCCATTAATCGTCAAAATTGTATGAAACTTCATCCAAATTAGCTGTGCATACATATTCGTTCAAATGGGTTTTTAACACGTTTTATCTAATATATAAAATTCTCGTGTCACGGTGTGCGTGATTGAACTCCTCCCAAACAGCTCGACCGATTCTCATGAAATTTTGTGAGCTACTTGGGTAGGTATGAGAATCGGCCAACATCTATTTTTCATACCCCTGAGTGATGAGAGTGACTCACCCCAAATATTTTTTATTAAAATCACATTAAAAATATAGCAGAACAACGTCTGACGGGTCAGCTAGTCTATACTAATATTATAAAGAGGAAAGGTTTGATTTTTGTTTATTTGTTTGTTTGAAATGAATAGGCTCCAAAACTACTGGACAGATTTCAAAAATTCTTTCACCTTTAGGATGCTGAGTGACATAGGCTTTGTTTCATCAAAATCGATGTAGTAGAAGCCAAGTTACGCAGGCGAAGCTGCGTGAAACTGCTAGTGATATATAAATAAAAAGTATCTTCACGCCCATATCCCCGAAGAGGTAGGCAGAGGTACAACCAAGGCACCCACGACTAGCCGGAAGACACTAAGTCCCACAATGTGATAGGTGGCAAGCCTATCGGCAACCGGGCACATTTCCAATCCCGACCAACAGTTTTTTATTAGAAAATTGTAAAAATCCAATTTTCTTAATGTTGGCCGACCCGGTATTCGAACCCGGGACCTCATGCAGTCAAGTCCAACACCCGGACCGCTAGACCACAGAGGCGATTGATATATAAATCCCTTGGAAATTAAACAAGCACCTTAAACAGACTGTCATTAGTGTCTTAGGATATTCGTGGATGTCTTGATTGCCTCTGCCCTCTTCTTCGGAAATACGCTCGATAAGATAGTTTAGTTTTGTAGCAAATATAAAAATAACTACGTTAATTTAAACCGACTTCAAAACTAAAAAATAAAAAATAATCAAACCTATTAGTAAATAGCACAGATAAATAATAGGTAGTATATAATTAATAACAAATCTTTATTAGTTTTTACTTTTTAGTTTTGAAGTCGGTTTTTTTAACGTAGTTATTTTTATTTAATACTTTTTAGTTTATTGCTGATATGATTTAATTAAATAAAAATGTAGATCAGGATAGGTGAAAGTAAATAAAAGACGCTCATAAAATAAAAACAGGTAGGCCACATGAATCAATATTTTATGGGACCAATTCAAAACTATTCCGAATCAAACAAAAAAAGAATTACGTAAATCGGTTCAGAAATAAAAAATATACTGAACCTCCTCGTTTTTTTGAACTCAGTTAAAAAGATACGTAAATCACTACAACCTGAACAATTACTATGACTGAGATAATATTTTGTAATAAAAAAGAAGGTATTAAATTACTTTGTACTGTAATAAAAAAAATCCGGAACTCGATTGTGAACAACAATTAATTATTATAGCCATTGATATGATTTGAAGAATATGTGTAAGTTTTAGACGTTCATAGCATAAGATATCCAAATGGTTAGGTTTAAAAATAAAATTATTTTACTGTGTCCTTTGTGAAAAAAACAGCGACTTTTAACGTCATATTTTACCTTCTTAGTACCTAATAAATACCTAATATGATCTGCGTTAATCCATAGAAATAGGAGTATACATGTATATAGTATAGTATGTATTTAGAGGTCAAAGGTATGTAAAACCAAAGATAATATATTACTAATCTCTGGTAAAACCGTAGATAAAACCTAAGGTAGGTAACCTAAAGTTATAGACTACCTACTATTGGAAGCTACACTCCTAACAGGGAACTATAGGGTTACTCTTGCAACTCGATTACATAGAAATTGGAAATGGAAATCGTCAGTTTGGGCAGGTCGGGAACTTGATTGTTAGTTTATATTTGAAAGTGTCTATTTGAGAAAAAATATAGTATAAAACGCACGGTGTCCTTGTACTTGTGTAAGTAAATTTGTAATATTAAATGTGCTATAATAAAATATTTGAATTTGGCTTTTTTTTTACTATTTCAGTTGAATATGCACAATATCCAGGAACATTTTCTAGCAATAATAATTATAAATATATGAAAAAAAGAAATTATAATTATATTATAAAATAAAACCATATTATATAATACGGAAGACGAGGCAGTATGGCCTAATAATGTCACAATAAACGCCATAACACTTAAACGAATTGGTGAATATTTTTTTTTTACTTTAAACTAATCTAATTTTCTAATAAAATCTCTATTTTTTCCTAAACATTAACTATATTCGTTACAATGAGCAAACATTTGCAAATATTTAGCAATAGTTTTCCAAAATTTGTCATTGTGGCTTGTGCCCAATATTGTCACTCTTCCCCTCACTTCAAACAGGAACACGATGGTGGCGAGTATTGACGCTAAGCATGAATGGACGGTCAATCAAGACGGTTCGCTGTAAGACGTTACCACCCTATCTGACTGCCTAGTTACACTATCTAACAACCTAGACTAGAGAATAACGTGTGGTGGGGTCGTTACACCTCTAGGTACGCCAAAACTACTAAAACCAATAAATTACAACAACCAACGGTAGATTTGTTACTTACTCAGTAAACTAATTTTAAGTTATCCCTATCGTCTTTCAACGATAGTAATAGAAAGAGACAAAACACATTTAATGCTGACAGATTAGTTTACACATGAAATTTTTACTTAATCTTTTCCTCGGAAAACGTTTATCAAAAATATCACGTCATGTCCGGACTAAAAAAAAAAGTATCTTCACGCCCATATCCCCGAAGAGGTAGGCAGAGGCACAATCAGGGCACCCACGACTAGCCGAAGACACTAAGTCCCACAATGTGATAGGTGGTAAGCCTATCGCCAACCGGGCACATTTCCAATCCCGACCAACATTTTTTTTATTAGAAAATTGGAAAAATCCAATTTTCTTCTTGTTGGCCGACCCGGGATTCGAACCCGGGACCTCAAGCAGTCAAGTCCAACACCCGGACCGCTAGACCACAGAGGCGACCGGACTAATCTGATCTAAAATATTCTATCTCTTTTCTTTAGTTTCACAAGATAGCAAACACTTGAAAATTTTAGTTAGTGCTCAGCGAATTTTCACCATTTACGTACTTGCAACCTCTTTAGCACTCTGGCTGTTGACAAAGCATGGCTTGCGTCACAATCTTCAGAAGACGAGTATAGTTTTCAAACGTATGTTAACAAGCAAACATTACGCAAACCCACATAAAGTAAACACTTGTTTGGGCTCCATTAAAAAGCGTCATAAAATTCAAATGACCAAATACCACGCAAGTGACATTTGCAATCCGGGACGTGTAGGATTAATAACTTTAGATTTTATTATATTGCACTTTAACTTATGTTGTCTCGTGACCCGGTGTTGGCTTTGACTACATGAAGTCTAGGGTTCGATTCTAAGGTCGGACAACTCGGAACGTGTTTTTTTAATAAAAACAACGTTGTCCGGAGTTTGATTGGAAAAAAAATAATGGCGGACTAATTCAAAACACATGACAAAGTATAAACAAAAAATAAACTAAAATGTAATCATTTTGTATCAAGGATAATCTACTTACTAAAACAATAAAGTGTGGAAACATGAGTAAACTAAAAGGGCATATCTCAGTATTATTGCAGCTTGAGTACTGGGTTTCAGATGGTAAACTGACGTCATTTTCAAATATTGCTGACTCACTTAAGTATACTGACCTCCCTTTCCCATACTACATAACAAGGCAAGCATAGGTTTACCGTCACACCGTGACATCTAACTAGGTGGTAGTTTCACAGGGACTCGTACCACCGCCTTACCTATTCCCACCGCCATAACGTCAGTGCTTGCCGTTGACGTGTTCCGGTTTGGAGGATAAGGTAGCCGGTAAACTTACTTTTGTTCTAGGCCTAACATCACGGCCTCAAGTTTGCAGCGTACCCTTGGTGTCTCTAGCCTTTGGGTTTTCTGCCATCAATAAATCCGTCTGGTTGTTTACCTTCCAATATCATCAGAACAAATTAAAATCTACGCAATGGGCTTTGATAGAGTTTTTTTTATACATAGAATGATTCAAGGAGAAAGTTTATATGTATAGTACTCGTAGTATAGATGTTTTTCCACCCGTGTCGAACTGGGACAGGCGTTTAACATAATGAACGTTAATGGCTGGGTTCAGAGACGTCAATTAATATTTAATCTCCTTTCAAGTTACAATTTTGTACAAAAAATCGGCTTATTGATAGATTAAATGATAACTGGCATCTCTAAGTTCAGCCGTAGTGACTTGAGCATTACGAAAGCAATAAAAAGCAAAAAAAACCTAATTACGTTAAAAAACCGACCTCAAACCTAAAAAGTAATAAATAATAAAGATTTGATATTAATTATAGATATATACTACCCATTACACTGGCCTACACGCGTTTTGGTGCCTATGATTTTATACCTGATTTTGGGTATACTTGGTGAGCTGATATGAGAAATCTAGTCACTTTTTTCATATCAGCTCTTGTTCATAAAATCGACTTCAATAATGGTTCAGAAATCTCGGCGAAATCGGTGTACATACATACAAAAATGTACCGGCCGAATTGAGAGCCTCCTCCTTTTAGTAAAATAAAACATTTTACCACGATCAAAAATAGACACAAGTTGAAGTTATATTATATAATTGTCTGGCACTCTATAATCTATATACGCAGTGTTTCCTCTGTCCTACTCCTAGGAGAGACCAACTTGGTACTAAACAAAAAGAAAAATAAATTAAATTAACACGTTCGTAACACGACAGTGTCCAAGGTTAGGTAAGTCTATTAACCATTAATAATAATTAAAATGATGACATGTAAATGAATAAATAATCGTTAAAAATAAACTGGAATAAAATGATAATAAATTAAAAAAAAACAACAGACAATTTTACTTTATATGTAAATAAAAATAAAATACAAATAAAAAGCACTATGTTTATATCAAAAACTGTTTTATATTAATACGTGATGAAAAAACTTTGGACCCCTTTTTACGAAAATTGCGAGGACGCTGGAGCAAAAAATTTGGCACACTTATAGCTTATGTATAGGAAAAGTGCAGAACGCTAATATTTTTCATAATCCTTATAAAGTACATTAAATCAATAAATATAACATTATCCACACTACCATTCATTTGACACACACAAACAAATATATTGATGATAACGATATAAGATCACAGATGGCGCACTAAAAAGTTTGGATACATAGTACTTGGTCTTGAGAAATGATTATGGCCAAATTATACCAATGGCTGACCACTAGTTTAAATTAAATGAGTAAAAACTTACATTCAAGCCTTGAATTCGAGGTGGCAAACAATTTCAGCACTTTCTCGTGTTAAGCATCATCCAGACATCTGTAATCACGCCCCAATCACACCTTTGGCGAAGGTGACCTTGGCGGAAATTTTGTTTGAAATAAATCAACATTTGGATTTGAATCTACGTTCCACGCGGATGCAAACCAATGTTTACAACCAATGTTTTAATCCGTGTGAAACCGCTGTTATAGGTAAAGCCGCCTATGTTTCGGTATTGCTAAAAGACAGAGTTATTGTTTTGACATACCCCGGGGTATAGGGTTCCGTAGCAAAAGCCAAAAAACGGAACGCTTATAGTTTCGTTATGTCTATCTTTTTTTATATCTATAAGTTTATCTATAAGTCCGTCCATGGCTATTTTTTTCCGAAACTATAACAATTATACTGGTAAAACTTTGTAACTAGTTGTATTCTGTGAAGCGCATTAAGATTTTCGTACAAAAGTAGAAAAAATATAACATTTCTGGTTTCCTCATACTTAGATCTGAAACTCAATTTGTTTTGGCTTTCGATACAGAACCTTAAAAATGGAGTAACATATTGTGCACCCTGGGGTATGTCAAAACAATAACGGCCTGTATAAGGGTTTTGTACTCTTTCGATCGCATTCAGAGACGTCAATTTACATTTAATATATCGTTAAGTCACAATTTTGTATTAATGTCGATGTAATGCCTGATTTAAATACCTGTAGATTTTACATGCGTTCGTGGAATTGTTCCAATTATAGAATCAATATATTATTAAAATTTAAATAGAATTAGAAGGTCAGGGACCTTAACACGAAATATATAAACAAACCTAAACTGCGAGACTCACTGGCACATGAAATAGGAGAACCATTAATCTCAATGGAAATATGTCTATCACTGATTTCCTTAACTTGCTGTCTCGACCCCACTGTATTTGGTTTTAGTAGGATTCAGTACCAAGGCATTGGATTATGACAAACAAAATAGGTAGGCAGAGGCATAACCAAGGCACCCACGACTAGCCGAAGATACTAAGTGCCACTATGTGATAGCTGGCAAGCCTATCGCAAACCGGCACATATCCAATCCCGGGCAACGTTATTTTTTAATGGAAAATTGAAAATATACATATTCTATTTTTTTGTAGCCCGACCCGGAAATCGAACTCAAGAAGTCAAATCTACAGTTGAGGTTAAATAGAAGAGGTCCCAATATGGATCCTTGAGGTAGTCGCTTATTAACCGAACAACATCGCGACCTTGTCGTATTCGTTTCATTATGGCATAATTCAAATGTTTGAATACAAATAAAGAGGTAACTCTCGAACCACTTAATGTTATTATAGTGCTTGACCTATGATAATGCAGTTTTGCTAGCAATGAAGGTATATTAATTGAATCGAGTGCTCATGAATAGACCGATGGTACAATGATGGTGCTCTTGCCCTTTATTATTTTTTTGTGATATTGGAAGGCAAACAAGCAAATGGATTTCCTGATGGTAAGAATTTCACGACGCCTAGAGACACCAAAGGTAATGTTGCGTTGCTAACCCGAGTCCGGGTTGCTAGGCCTCGAGTAAAAGTAAGTTTACCGGCTATCTTACCTTCCGAACCGGCAAGCATTGACGTTATGACGGCAGGGATAGCTTAAGCGGTGGTACCAATTCAGGCGAGTCGCTGCCAAAATATACCACCTAGTAATACGATAGTAGTTTGGCGATAGGTTCGCCACATATCACATTGTGGGACTAAATTATCTTATTGTGAGTTTCCTGGTCGTACTTTTGTCTAGTTCTTCGAGGATTAAAGAGCATGAATAAATTTGATCCTTACTGTTAACAAACTTGTTAGGTCTTGTCTATGATATGCAAAATTGTCATCTTATACGCAATACTGTATCCTACAGAAGACATTTTCATGTTGCCAAAACGATACATGTCTCGCACTGTCAAAAAGTAATCAGATATCATTTGCAGCTAAGCTTCTGACTCTACATGCTCTATCATTAAAAGCACTAACTTCACAAACTTTACATCGTAGTCAAATTAAGCGCAGTGAAACTTTTAAAACCGACTTCAACTACTTCATTAGGTACCACGGAGCGTTTTGATAATTGTTTTTTCCGAAAGATAGCAAATGTTTCTGAAATGGCTCCACATAAATTTCATTAGCATCCTGCTAGTAGTTTTTGACTAACACTTAATAATGCTTTAATTTTTCACTTATCTCTGATGATATATTCTTATAAATAAAATTCATACACTATTAAGTATCACTCAAAAACCACTTATGGGATCATGATAAAACTGATATGGAATCACCTAGGAATCGTGCCCTATCTTTTTAAAAAAGAACCATCAAAGTCGATAAAATAGTTATAGATAAAGTTAAAAGAAACATACAGTCGATTTGAGAACCTCCTTCTTTTTTCGGTTTGGTTAAAAATACATTTTTCATTTAACCCTCATTTAATAATAGCGAATCGGATAAGCCGTTTGACTTAGGTGTTCATTTGGTGAAGTTCGCAGAGTTAGAGCGTAGCACGAGTTGCCTCGAGTCCAATCTGTGAAATAGTTTATCAGCTTTTATGCCTAACTACTTGTAAGATTTTTTTTAAATTCTATTCTTGTCCCTCTGACGTTATCAGAGAATATGTTTTCGTTTAATTTATTTTTCTTCTTTTAATGCTTTTACACTTTTACATATTTATATTACGATACAGGTTTATCGTTGCATGTTCTTTAATTTCTTCTTGCCTGTTTTTTTCTTATATGGTTATATTACTATTACAGTGGTATCTTCTTAATTTACATGTATTTACACTTGTAAGATGACAATAGTGTCACTATTTAGCCCTGGTGGGGAGGGTAGAGTAGCCGGTGGTCCACTCCGGCTACAACACCGTGTCACATCTATAACTTCGATAGTATCTATAGGTAAAAGTTGTCTCTTGAGAGCAATTTTCCCCGTGTTGGTCCGGGCTCCCGTGCAGAATAGACCATCTGCCTTCCTGCCAGGCAGCTCGTAAAAGGCGAGCATACGCTTCCGTCACTAACACCGTGACATCCTACTAGATGGTAGAGTTTCGCAGCGGCTCGCCCGTATTGGTACCACCGCCTTACCTATTCTTGCCACCATAACGTCCAATACTTGCCGTTGACGTGTTCCGGTTCGGAGGGTAGGTTAGCCGGTAAACATACTTTTGCTTGAGGCCTAACATCCTCAGATTGGCAACGCACCATTACCACCTTTGAGGTCTCCATCTGCTTGTTTGCCTTCTATTATCATAAAAAAAATATTTGCTTGTATAATTATTCATTGTCTTATACCATAAAAATATGCACTACACACACACTTAAATATTTTTACGTTACAAGGCCTATAGATACAATATATGTTATAGGTCGTTGTCCAGTGACCAAGATATTAGGTCTAATTTACAAGTAATTTAAAAGTCTACCGGACCCTACCCTCTGGACCGCCACACACCAGTGTCAAACATGGTCATTATGACAGCAGGAAAAAGTAGGGCGGTGGATCAGAGGTGGCCAGAGCAAACAGCTTTACAGCTATACTTATAATGGTGTTGTAAGTTAGTAAGTATCTTATCATATCCCCGAAGACGTAGGCAGAGGCACAACCAGGGCACCCACGACTAGCCGAAGACACTACAATGAGGTAGGTGGCAAACCTGTTGCCAATCAGTTTTGGTTTGTTGGTAATACATTAATTAAGCTATACTCAAACAACTTTCCAGGCAAGAAGGTTGGCTGCTCAGCACTGGACCCAGACCACAGGAAAAGATGTGCTAAACTCATCAATTCTACAAGTTTACAATTCAACAAAGAACTGTTTACAATGCACGTAAGTGTTTCCTAACAATGGATCATAAAGCACCTTCCTCATTTGAATCCATCAGGTGACGTGACCACATTGATCGACGTTGCATAACGTTTCTGCAACGCTATCATAAGGACTTGGCATTATGTAGCGAAATTATTGTTTGTACTGATTTTCACATGACTTCTCTAACTTTGTTGCCTAATGTATGTATTTTGTATCTTACGCCATTTTCGAAACATCTATCCTATGGGGTTTTACGACATTTTTCAACGAAGACATCGCTTATAAGCTTCTTCAACTTACAGATACAAAAGCTGCCATTTCGTGTTGTCAATCTAAACGGTTGATATGCGTCTATAAGGTCACTACTAGTCTTTTTTTATGATCTTTTTCAAGCAGACGGATTTTTTGATGGTAAGAAATTCACGCCGCCTAGAGACACCAAAGGTGGTAATGGTGCGTTGCCAACCTGAGGCCGGGATTTTAGACCTCGAGCAAAAGTAAGTGTACCGGCTATATTAACCTCAAAACCGGAACACATCAACGGCAGCCATTGGACGTTATGGTGGCAAGAATAGGTAGGCCGTAGGACGGTGGTACCAATCCGGGCGAGTCGTTCCACCTAGTAAATTTCAAACTGGGAGCACACAGCATTGATTTTCCCTGTGTTGTTCCGTGTCCGCTGAGTAGAAAAGACTATCTGCCTGTCTACCAGGCAGCTCATAAGAGGCAAGCACAGGTTAAAAAATGGGTCATTGCCAACAAGACCACTGGTTGTAGAGTACTGCGCAGCAAGTTGCCCGGGTATTGATCCACTGCCTTCTCTATTCTTGACACCATAATAACTCTGTAATGATCTGGTCTGGAAAATAGGGTAGCCGGTTGCACAATAGGCCTTTTGCTTCGACCTTACGAAAGCGATATACCTCTAATATCTACGGATATATGTCCTGTGGATATCTTCTAGGTGTCTTAACACTACATAGTATAAAACAAAGTCGCTACTTCTGTCCCTATGTCCCTTTGTATGCTTAAATCTTTAAAGCTACGGAACGGGTTTTGATGCATTTTTTAATAGATAAAGTGCTTGAAGAGGATGGTTTATATGTATATTTCATAACGGTGCAAAGCCGGGGCGGGCCGCTGGTCTTAAACAAAATAAGTAAAGTAGTATAGTGGTATTAAAGTGGTGGGTTGGCAGCCCTTCATGGATTTTCTTGTGTTTCTTATTAAATTAGAGACATGAATACCTATGTTATTGCCACATCTACATCTTCGAGAACCAAATAGATACGTAGGAAAACGAATAGGTACTCTGGTTTTCATACTCGTATTCTTTTATTAGAGATAAGCCCGCCTTTTGTACTTTGTTTTTGTAAGATAAATATACAAAAAAATAATAAGTATGTTTTATAATATCAGTTGTGTACAATAAAGAGTTAATGTGCGACTCTGTGAGAAATAAAATCAACAAATATAACAGCTTTTTTAAGTTATCTCTCGTCACTTAGATTATTGAAGTTGGGGTTTTTTTTAATTATTTCATGATTTCTCAACTGCATTTTAAACATCATAGTTTTTTTAAAAAAATGTTTTTTATTAATGCTTTTTATGCACATTAAGTCCCAGACGGTAGTAAACATTGGTTTTCATCCGTCTGGGCCCTAAGTTTAAAAATAATCGAATGATAAAAACAAAATTTCCTTCTAACTTTACCTTTATTTGTTTACAGCCATCTATAACGTCTTTCTATCATTCGGGCGTCGTCCATTCACATTTTATATTACATATAATTTTGTTTACCTCCAGGTTTGTGTATATATATGATTTTATGTAATTAGTAATGTCTTATTAATGTCAAGTTTTGTTAAATTTATTGTGTATTTAAACCCTTGTGATAATTACAACATACAAAACCCAGACTTTTGTCTGTTTCTGTATGTTTTTTTCCAATTAACTCAGATATTAAAAAGTTAAAAAAGTATTTTTTCGTCCATAGCCTGGTTAATGAACGCGAACTGAACGCAGAGAGGAGATAACGCTTCTCTCGTCACACGTTATACCAAAATGACCAGGTTAATTCCAGAAGCGCTATCGCTCGTAAATAGGTTCGGCTCCGACTTATGAAAAACCTGGTTAGAAAACGTTTCAATCCAGGTTAAACCGGAACCGAAAAACACCGGTTTCCAGCCTGATCCGTAAAGGTAGGTAGAGATAAAACCAGGCACCTACGATTAGCCAAAGGTACTTGCAGCCCCACAATGTGATGAGTGGGAAAATCGGGTTCTTATCCGATCACGAGCAATGTTGTTTTTGTTAGAAAATTGAAGAAAGTACATATTTGACTTATTCGGTTTCCGAACCCGAGACCTTACGTGACATCCAAGTCCTCATGACCATCAACACCGGAACACTAGGAGAGCGTTCAATTATTACGTAACGCAATTTGGGGGGAGGGGCCTCGTAAAACGTTACGATGCGTTACAAGGGAAGGAGGGGGTCTCTCTTACCACACGTTACGCAACATTGTTTTTTTTTTAAAAAAAATAGTTTATTTATTTAGTAAATATAAATAAATATATAAATTTTGTTTAGTACGAGTATTATTACGGCAAAGGTCATTGAAAATATACTAAGGATAAAAACTATAATGTAACTTTTTGTGACTTTAGGGTAAAAATGGTCACTAGAGTGTTACGTAACGTTTAGAGAGTGGGGGGTACAGAAAAAAGTTACGGTCGTTACAAGGGGGGGTATCAAAAATCTTCAAATATTGCGCTACGTAATACTTGAACGCTTCTTAGACAAAAGACGCGAAGAATAATTGAGATAGAAAATACCCTGAACCGTTGAACTTCATAGTGACACACAAAATCTTATCAAAAGTTAAGCTAAAAACTGCCTGCTGAGCTAATCAACGTTGCTTCAATCGCTTAAAAAATCGGAAGTTCTTTTGTTGTACATTCAAGGTTTTCATTACACTTTAAACATTTTTTTAACAATTTAAACACATATATATATTTTTTTAAACTTTAAACAATTACATTCAATAAATAAACACGGTGTCAAAATACGTCAAGGTTCAGTCTGGTATTGTAGTTATTTTTTACAATGTGATACAGACTATGATATCAACTAAATTTTACTCCTACGTTAGTCCACGTTTATTTGATGGTTAAGGATTGACTTGTAGTAATAATGGGAATTCCTATATATTCTGTACTCTGACCATAAAACCTAGACTTACATTATAAATACAAAATTAGACAAAGAGTTTATAGACGCGACATGTTAGAGTAATTTTACAATTACTGATATATTAATGTCATCTACTATCATATCATATTAATACGTGATGCCAAAACTTTGGACCCCTTTTTACCAAAATTGTGGTGACGCAGGAGCATAAAATTGGGCACAATTATAGTTTATGTATAGTAGAAGTGCAGAACGCTAATATTTTTCAATAATAATGCATTTAAAGTACATTTAATTAATAAATAAAACACTACCCACACTACTATGTATTTGACACACACAACCAAATGTATTGATAAAAACTATAAAAGATCACAGATGGCGCACTAAGCAGTATGGAAAGAAAGTAGTTGGTCTTGAGAAATGAAGATGGCGCTTTTTTCAAAAATATATTAAAATTTCTCATCGTCGAATTTCGAACAATGAGCGACTACTAGTTATAATAATTACTATTATATTATAGTCAGGTTACTGACTAGAACTAAAAAAGGAATGAATATTTTGTCCCCCGCCATGCCATAGCAAGTATCGTAATAATAAATAAAATAATGAAAAACTAAAGAAGATGCTTTATGTCTAGCTGAACTAAAAAGCAGAAAATGGTTAACTGTATTCGTTCAAATAAAAAATGAGTACTTAGTTATAAAAAAAAAAACATATAGTATAAAAACAAAAATGCCTATATTTAAAAAAAACATGTTTAAGACGCGGATTATCGCATTATAGTAGAACTATCAGTTTCACGCAGCTTCACCTGCGTAACTTGGCTTCTACTGCACCGAATTTGATGAAACAAAGCCTATGTCACTCAGGGATAATATAGCATTCTAAAGGTGAAAGAATTTTTGAAATCGATCCTGTAGTTTCCGAGCTTATTAATTTCAAACAAACAAACAAAAAATCAAACCTTTCCTCTTTATTATATATTAATAATATTAGTATAGATAACGCCTCGTTCTTAGGCGGGCTGTATGCTAACCCACTAATGTCATCAACCGATGGCGAAGCGCGGGTTCAATATCTATCAGGGACAGATATTTGTGTCATGAACTTTACATTGTCTTTCTTACTGGGTATTGTTCAAATTCATTCCACTACATCAGCCTTTCCCAAAGTGGGCGATAACGCCCCCTTGTGGGCGCTGGAAGCCTAGAGGGGGGCGGTATAAATCTTGAAAAAAATGTTTTTTTTTAAACTAGGCGCAACAAATATGTTATTGAGGTTATTGACAAGAAAAAAACGAGGGGGGGGGGCGCTACAAAACAACTGACTTCCAAAGTGGGCGTTACATGAAATAAGTTTGGGAACCTCTGCACTACATAGTTCAGTAGGAGAAGCAAACAGCATGCTCCAGGCTGGTTTTGATACTTTAATCACACAGTGAAAGCACCAAAAGCACCGTGTTGGTCTGGAGTCCCTTTCAGAATAGACCATCTGCCTTCCTACCACGCAGCTCGTAAAAGGAGAGTATAGGCTTAACGTCCCTACCACCGTGACATCCTACTAGGTGGTAGAGTTTTGCACCAACTCGCCCGGATTGGTACCACCGCCTTGCGTATTCCTGCCGCCATAACGTCAGTGCTTGCCGTTGACGTGTTCCGGTTCGAAGCGTAGCCGATAAACTTACTTTTGCTCGATGCTCAACATCCCGGCCTCAGGTTGGTAACGCACCAGTACCACCATTGGTGTCTCTAGGCGGTGTGAATTTCTAACCATCAGGAAATCCGTCTGTTTGCCTTCCATAATCATAAAAAAAATCAAAATATTAAATTTTAAAAAGATTATGTGTGTTTATAAAAAAACTTAATCGTCGGGATAAAAATAATAAAAATTAAATATTACATACCTACCAACACAATAACTACTGCTTATAGTAGGGGAGCCCGCGATGCGAAATGTGTAGTAACTCCAGCGTAATTGGGACCCATTGCACTTTGTCGATTAAATAGTGGAGAGTAAAAAAGGTCATGTAAGGTTTTTCTTTTTTTAGTGGTGCGTTAAGTGTCTAGAAGCTAAAATAGCAATTTCAGTTACTTGATCATAGCTGAACTCATCAAATATTAATAATATATATCCCTAATGTGTCTC
>NJDC01007186.1:25077-39683 GCA_002245475.1 Calephelis virginiensis | reverse complement strand
GCGAATGTGGATGGATGTAGGTACCCGGGGAGACCAAGGCTGACATTTCACGATCGATCAATCGGATATTATCCGAGGGTGATGTCAAGAGTCTCCGAAACCGGCGTGTTTGTATGAAAAGGGTTATGAATGTGAAGGAAGCTAAACAGGTTTGCCAGGATCGTGAGTCACTCGATACTTTCTGCCAACCACGTAAGGGACTTGGCTTGAAGACATGTATATATGTACATAATAGTTTATTTTAACATAATCTACAATCAGTTAAAAAAATGACAGTTTATGAATTTTTCTGTGATTCAATACTTATTATTAATAAAATAAAGAAATTACAAGCTCTAAGGAATTTAAAAAGTCGTTTTTATCATTGCGAAGTTTCATTATTTTAACATATAAAAATTCAATTGAAAGGAAATAACATTATTGATAAAAAGTGCAAGGGGAATTCATATTTAAATTTCTACTAACACCTTTAATATATTTGGTGTCTAAATACGTAGTATTTAATGTGAAATAAATTTATGTAATATTTAATGAATAGTATCCTACTGTGACTGTTTAAATATGTTACTAACTTACACTTAGGACAGACGGTAGGCTTGCACAATAGCCCTAACCTACCGACACACCTATAACATCTACGGTACTTATCTATAAGTTATAATTGTTTATCACCAGGTAATCTGTATGCTTGTTCACTGATCTTTCACATAAAAAAAACATTGACTTATTATCTCAGCAGTCAGACTCACATAGGTTATACATTATTAACATCTTTGGTGTCAATATTAGACATTTTTTACATTCAAGAAAAGAACACTTTTATCCTGCTGGGATTATGAAACCTTCCGAGTATGAAAATTGAGGCTAACACAATTTAAACTGTAGCTGCATGTTACTTATCTTTAATTTTTCTTGGTTTTTTTTAGAATCTAATAAATTTTACTTTGAAAATATACTTTTATATGAAAAATGTATATTTTTGTGTGTTTTAACATCATTCATCATATAATATTTGTGTTGTTTGGTGTATGGAAATAAGAAACCTGGAGTTTATTTTAAAATCTGTCTTTTTAATAAACAGACCAAAGTTTATCAAGATTGAGTATGGCATTATAGTCCAAATAGCTGTGTGATACAGCCTATGTTGTCATCGTAGACATAAGACAGAAAGGGTATATATTTGATCTATTTGGGTTAATTTACTAAAGATCTACGTAATCTTCATCTAAACTTGTTTGTTTCACAAGCTTATTCAATTTTTTTGGATTTCCTCTGAGTAATAAAGTGTGTTAATATTAATCATTTTTTTTTAAATTGAATCCATTTAAATCCCCAACTAATATTAAACTGAGATTTTGCAGAAAGATAAGAGGCGTAAAATAAGATAACAATGTATTGTAAAGGATATGTTAACTAACAGAAAGGAGAGGTAAACTTATAAACTTGAACGTACCTAGTCATACAATGCAATCTTGCTATCTTGTTAAGTATTTTATCTTAATTGATTGCTTTTAGTATTTCTGGATCTAGGTGTTTATTATTTTAATTCTGATATTTTTTTAAGTATTTGTATGCGTTAGTATTGTTAAATAATACCCACATCAATTTAATTGAAGTAAAACCTAGTTACGGACGTACGAGGGAAATTTGCCGTCACATTTTTCTATTACATTTGACCTCTAGTTACGTTCTACAAAAAAAAGACTGTAAGCTATCGCCGAATTTCATACTGCGGTCTTCGTGACTTTTTGTTTCGTAGGCCGGCTCTCTTCGTCTTTGGCTTCGCTGTGAGTTAGCTTGAAGATAACGCAACTTTTTTTAAAGTGAAACTTCTTTTTTATTAGGCTCCACGAAAAATTATGCCATAGATGTTTCACATATTTTGTGTGTCCACTAATACACACTGCACACACGTTTTTATTTGCTTAGTTACTTTGGGGTTTATATAAACGGATGTAATTTATCTAGGGATATCGATTTATATGTGATTTATATCCATTAACTCTTCTTTAAACAGTATCCATACAAGTGACATTTTTATCTAGTTTATATTGTAATTATTATTATTGAAAAAAGACAAGCCCGCCGAGTTTCTTTCGCCGGATCTTCCCAGTGTGTGGCCGCGATTCCGATCCGGTTGTAGTTTAAAAAAAATGTCGACGCGCACAAATACCACTTATATGGTTCAAGTGAATAAAGATTTTTCTGATTCTGATTCTATCTTAAGTTTGTTTTTAAATGCTACCCGCAGCTTCGCCCGCGTAGTCTAGTTATTTAATATTAAGCTCTTTAACGCTACTCGTTGAAATTTTTAAACAAAAACTAGCCTGCATCTAAAGTTAAATCTATTTTTTTTAATATCAAAATCAGTTTAGCAATTTTGGTGTGAAAACACAACACAGGCACACTTTCACTTTTCTAATTTTACTTCGGGTAAATAGGAGAAATACATTATTTTCTCTACAGTTTTATCTGCACTTCGGCAATTTCTGTAAAATTAAAGTATATCCAAAGTTTTGAAAACCTCTAACAGATTTTTTAAAATTTTGAAATACTTACACGTCGTCTGTGGCCATCATCCGGCCGGACATGACTTTTTAAGGTCCTGGGTTCGATGCCGATAATTTGTAACAACAGTTCGGAATCGTTAACGCTTTCACCTCCGAGTTGGCCCAGTGGTTAGCGTACACGCCTAACTACACAAACAAACTGCGAAGCTCGGGTTCGATTCCCGACGGGGGCAGGCATTTATGTGATGAAAATTTAGATGTCTGCATTTCCGGGTCTGAGTGTTTATTAAATTTATTCTTGTATTTGTTTATGTATTTCTATGTATTAAAATCGTTGACTAACATCCATAATACAAGCATATAATTTGTTGACTTTGGGGTTAGATTCAATTTATGTAACTTGTCCAGGGAACAAATAAAAAAATCGTAATTTTTATCCGACGCAAAATACGAGATGCATGGCAATGCATAAGACTGGTTCTTACCGACCACAGTCGCGTCTACAGGCTGGTATAAAAGTAAATATTACAATTTGGCAATGTTATTTAAAATGCATTACAACATTTGGCCAGCCTTTCCAAGTTACTCTGTATATACATAAAAAAAAGGGTCGTGTTAGTCACACTAAATAAATCGAGAACGGCTGAACCGCTTTGCCTGAAAATTGATAATGAGGTAGTTTTGAATCAGGAGGATATATCTCTAGTATAAGTGTATAGTCTATGGGATATAGGATTATTCCGTTTGTTTATTCGCATTTTTATTCCGTTCCCCGTGTTGGTCCGGGCTTCTTTGTAGAATAGACCATCTGCCTTCCTTGCCAGGCAGCTCGTAAAAGGCGAGCATAGGCTCACCGTCACTAACACCGTGACATCTGACTAGGTGGTAGAGCTTAACAACGACTCGCCCGGATTGGTACCACCGCCTTACTTATTCCTGCCGCCATAACGTCATGACGTGTTCCGGTTTGGAGGATAAGGTAGCCGGTAAACTTACTTTTGCTCAAGGCCTAACATCCCGCCCTCAGGTTGGCAACGCAACATTATCACCTTTTGTGTCTCTAGGCGGCGTGAATTTCTTACCACCAGGAAATCCGTCTGCTTGTTTGCCTTCCAATATCATAAAAAAAAAAGTTAAAATGCGAGGAAACTAGCAAAACGAAGTTTTAAGTTTTCACATGCAACCTGAACGTGTCGAACGGAGTTCGCCGGAACGACCATTTTATTATAAAATATGTTTCATCCTTTGACTAGGTCGGTGAAGGTCAACTATCTGGATCCCAGACCAAGTAGATATAAACGCTAAAAAAACACGAATATGTATTTAATGTTTCTTTATTTTCACTTATCTTAAATTTCGATGGCGATTTTATATGTACATTGAGTCTTAAACGTTACTAGGATTAAATGCATCGTCAGTTGATAACACGTAAAATTGCTTACTCTATAAATTTATTACTACTAGTGAGAATATCACATCACAATAATTATAAACCAAGTTTGAGACATCCACATTAACTTTAAAATCTTGACTATTTACAGTTCATACTTATCTAAATACGTATTTTTGTCATTAAACTAGGACAATTTATGTACAAAACAATAATGGCATTTATTTTTTAAGGAAGAATAAAAATGTTATTTCAAAAAGTTGACTGATTATGATTTGAACACAAAAAACGTACATAATATTAGGTAAAAGCAAAATTGATTGCCTTATGGACTTATCAATTAGTCAAAATATATTTGTTCTTACAGTAGCTGTAATATATGTTCTTACAGTAGCTGTAATATATGTTCTTACAGTAGCTGTAATATATGTTCTTACAGTAGCTGTAATAAGCACCCAAATCGAAAATTTTGACTGAATGAATATTTATAATGGCGTAATATGATCATTACAATGCTATAATTCATTCTCTCACATAGCTAGTGATAATACGTGGTTCAAATGTTTAAAAAAATGGAAAAAAAATTATTAGATGACCAATTCTTGTAAAGACGAGTAGACTACAGAGTAAACGGAGTTATAACGTTTTATTAATAAACATAGACTAAATTAATTACTCCAAAGTTGACATTCCATATCACAATGCTTTTAAAGACTACAATGTCAACTTAAGCTTGGAGTACTTTAGTCTACGTTTGGTAATAAGACGGAAAGTAAATAACTTAGTATTTGGAGTTGTGACGTCAGCGAATAGAACGAGAGCTGGTGGTCAGATTGTGAGATGTTTAGTGAATGTTGAAATTTAGTCGTAAAATACTTTTATATCGCAATATCAACAATCATTGGCAGGTCAAAGTTTGTAGAAGCAAATAAAGTAAAATTCTATAAAACTTATTTTAAGCGTTTAGCAAACACCTTTAAAATGACCGCCAACTCTCGATTTAGATCACTCACAACTTCGCAAGTGAAAAGTATTTGCTTTTGTAGTTCAATTAACCGATAATTCCAAACAAACTAACATGTCTACAAATGTTTGTTTATGTATTTCTCCAAAACTAGTTACATTTAATTAAATTTAGATACTTAATAGGTTTTAATAAAGCTCATTCATTAATATGTGAAAGATAAAATAAATTGACATCAAACGAAATTTGAAATAGATTTTTTTTCAATATTTTCATTTTTAATATTTATTTAAGTTTCTTCTTATATAAACATTATATTAGTATACTTATAAACATTAGTTCCAATTTCCGAAGTAATTTATTAAAATATTAAAACCTGTTAAATAAATATAATATAGTGTCTAATTTTGCAATAATGGGTGCACAATTGTCTTTCATTCATTTAAGAAAAAAATAAATAACCTTTTATTGGATACCAGTTTGTAGCAAATATCATGTTTTAAAATCAGTCAAAAGCTTAGTTTTGAATTCCAAGCGTTAAACCAGGCACTTTCCATACAACAACCCTATGTTTCATTCTACCACAACCTTTTATGAGCTACAATAATGTGGTTAACCTTTTATATCACAAAACCTAGTCTAATAAATAGACATCGACCTTTTGTTGTTTATATCTAATAATATCTATATTTCGACACAATGATAGATATGTTATTATAATAAGAATTCGAAATTCCTATCTATATACTTCACTAACTTTCAAACTGTATTTCCTTGACTCAAATAAAACGGTGACGTCGTCGAATAAATGATTCCCCGACCAATCAAAAATTAGAAAATTTGAAATTGATTGGTTGGAAGCGTTTATAAGTCGACGACATCACTATTTCCTTAATGCGAATAATCAAAGTGATTCCAAATTAGTTTTTGCTGTGTATCACTGAAAGAGTTTAAAACCAAGAAACTAATAACAGACACTTATTTTAATTCATTCTGATATAAATTTGTAAGTATTAAGTCTGTCTGTTATTTTTTGACACCTAAACGTTTAAAGTTTAAACTATCAAGAATAAGAAGGGTGATGATACCACTAACCAATCGTTGCTGATCGATATAATTGTTAAATTAATAAGTTTTGTATAACCGCATGTACTTTTTCATACAACTACCAATTTGGAAGCACAGCCCTTGACATAAATTCTTTCCCCTAAAAAATGTGTAACATGGCTTAACTGTTCTAAACATAGGAACAAAAATGTACAGAGAGCAAATGTTAATTTCATGGGTTTTAAGGGACTCTGTTAAATCGTGGGTACTCAAAGCAGGCGCCCGCTCTAGTTTTCTATCTAGAAACTTAGCATGAGAAACGCCGAGTTGTTTCCACACGTGCTTTGCATATACCTCCCATTTTACACTAAGGATGTTATTCTCATAAATATAAATATTTGATCTACAAAAACACATCTTTGTATGAAAAAGAAACTGTTGATTGTTTGATTACAGAAGTCCAAATATGATTATATATTAATCAAGACCATTTCTTTATAGTACAAGAAAACAAACACACAGATAGATTCGTGATAGAATGCTATGGATAGTAAAAATCCTTATCGCATATATACACTTACATTACATACATAAATACATATCTTCACGACAAGTCCTTAACGGGTAAGGCAGAGAGTATCGAGTGCCAGACTTCACGATCCTGACAAACCTTTCTGGCTTCCTTCACATTCATTACCCTTTTCATACAAACACGCCGTTTTTTTATACAAGAGGTAGCAAACGAGCAAGTGGGTCACCTGATGGAAAGTGATGGCCACGGACATCCGCAACACCAGGAGTATCACAGATGCGTTGCCAACCTTTAAGGAATGAGTACGCTCTTTGCGATTGCGGAGACTCTTGATACCACCCTAGGATAATACCCGAACGATCGTGGAAAGTCAACCTAGGTCTCCCTGGATACCTATATCCATGGACATGGCGCATTGTAAATTTTTTTATCAATCTTTTATCTGTAATTTTTTTCGCATCAGCATAGGGTACCCTTTTTCATTTTAACACCAACACTTTCTTTCAATCCCACTCTTTCTCGGATCTCGCAGTCGTTTCTATATTAAGGTATACAAACGAAAAAAGGTGTCATTATACTGAATGTATATGTATTGAACACTGTCTAAAATGCGAACATCTATTTTAAAAGGACCTATCTTCCAAGGCAGTGTACAAATTTGGGCAAGTTGTAGTGGAATTCTTCCACCTAGTTGTGTACAATAATCATATAATCCAGTAAAAGTTAGTCATCTTAAAACCCGTATCCCGAAAGTGGAATGTAGAGGTACAACCAGTGTACCCACGATTAGCCAGGGTACTTTTGTCCCACAAAGTGATGGGTGACTAAACCCGGCCACTTTTGTTTTTATTATACAAGTAAACAAGTATCTTCACGCCCATATCCCCGAAGAGGTAGGCAGAGGCACAACCAGGGCACCCACGACTAGCCGGAGATACTAAGTCCCCACAATGTGATAGGTGGCAAGCCTATCGCCAACCGGGCACATATTCTGTCCCGAGCAACATTTTTTTTATTTTAAAATTGAAATATACCATTTTGATTTTCCCAATCCAGGATTCGAAACCGAGACCTTTTGTAGTCAAAAAACGGAGTTGTATCACATTCACGCGCCATAATTAACAACATTTGAAATACCCTATCAATTTTAACAAAGCACCTCCGATTGCAATCGTTGATAAAGAATACTAAAGGGTAATAAATTATGAGATTTGAACTTCAGAGCTCTTGAATATATAAAAAAATAGAAATCGCTATGCGATAATCGCTTGTATGAAAATTACAGTAACAAACAAACACAAGTAGGATCCTGGCCTTATAAGGTACATATAAACACAACTGATTCCAATTAAGTATGTACGTGTTGCATAAATTTCGCAATCAACCAATAAACTACAGGATACGCCATGTTATCCAATCAGAATGTAATATGGCCGTTTGCTATTGGCTGTTGCGTACGCGCCATTTTCTAAATACGCTGTGACATTTTGACAATATTTTGAGTAAGATAGCACAAGATGTAGCTTTTGTACATAAAATTTTAAAAAAGGTAACAAAATCTATTTATTTATAGTCGCACTAGCACTTTCGATTTTGATCAAAGTTAGAACTCATTATACGCAAATTAAAATCCTGATGCAGTGACTTATCTGGGTGGTTAGTCCCTGAACCTTCTTTCCATGTGTCACCGTCTTCTATTAAACTTATTCATCTTCAGCGTTATCACTGTCCTCATCTTCATCTAATGAAGACTCAGATTCAGAGCTGTCTGCGTGGTTCTTCGTAATCTCTATACAATTGTCAAAGTCTGTGAGCTTCTTCAATGATTTGCCTGGGAAGGAATCGTCTTTAAAGGTGTAAAAACCAGTAACTTATGTGAAAAAAATATTACATTTAAACATAGCTTAAAAAATATTTTTGCATTATTAATACATAATGTTAATGCCAAATCCTCTTCTCCTTTACAACGTCAACATAATACATCTTAACGTATATAAATTACGCTTCACTTTGTCCGCAATGAACTCCTAAACTACTTGACCGATTTTAATCAAATTTGTACACCGTGTCCAGTTTGGTCCAACTTGAAAGGTGTATAAGTGTAGTATGTGAAGATCTTTGAATATTAGATGTATGTTTGTGATTTAATAACATCGTAACACCTAAAGTGACAATACCGAAATTTAGCATGTGGGTAGTCTACAAACCGAAGAACAGCATACGTTACTTCAAACCTGATCCCATATTCAAAAAAAGAATCGTTTTGCTTACGAGTGGTAGTTTTTGGTACGAATAGTAAAACTCTTACTATTTGTCGACTGTTAACTCGAAACATTTTTCGTAACTATGAGCAACGCTTCGTCAGTTTTAGACAAACTACCAACGGTTACGTTAACGGATTACGGTCCGTTGATTATAGGAACCGAGCTTATGAATAATATTTACCTGTAAGTGTAGTTAGCAGTCTGTTCATAGTCCACGGCGGCATGTTTATTGAACCCAAGGCTTTAGCAAGTTTACGTGCTCGGTCCGCTCCTGAAACTGAAGCAATTGTATTAATTCAAAGTTATTGGAGGATTCCAAAGCCATTTCAACGATAAAACAATAGGTAAGTCTCTTTGATCTAGCGGTCCGGCGTTAGACTTGGCTTCTTGAGGTCACGGGTTCGTTCCCAAAAACGGTCAACAAAAAAATTTGAAAATGTGTGTTTTCTATTTTATAATGAAAATAATGTCGACCGGGAGTTAATATGTGCCCAGTTGGCGATAGCCTTGCTACATATCACATTGTGAGACTTATTGTCTTCGGTTAGACGTGGGTGCAATGTCTGTGCCTGTCTCATTCTTGGATGATATGGGCGTGAAGATACTTTCTTTTTTTTTTCTACAAAAGGTAAGTGAGTCAGATGATCCTAAGTGATCCCCGCGGCCGGCCAGACATATACTAGGTGTTATCCTATATGCATTGCCGACCGGCCAGAAAATACTACGCTCTTTTTTGAAATTTGACCACCTCGTTGGTCGAGTTGTTAGTGTACACGCTTAACATCACCAACCAACCGTGAAGCTAGGGTTCGGTTCCCCACGGTGGCAGACATTTGTGTGATGAACACCTATATGTCTGAATTTCGGATCTGCATGTTTATTAATTTTATTCCAGTACATATTTTTAGCCTCTGTGGTCAAGCGGTCCAAGTGTTGGACTTGACTTCATGGGGTCCCGGGTTCGAATCCTGGGTCGGGCAACAAAAATAAAATTTGGTTTTTCTAATTTTCTAATAAAAAAAACGTTGCTAGGGATTGGAAATGTGCCCGGTTGGCGATAGGCTTGTCACCTATCACATTGTGGGACTGAGTGTCTTCGGCTAGTCGTGGGTGCCCTGGTTGTACCTCTGCTTACCTCCTCGGGGATTTGGGCGTGAAGATACTTTTTTTTTAATCAAAGGGCTACTTTAGATCAGTTACCTGGCAATCTCTGTTATCTTCCAAAAATTATCATAATTCTATTAGCGACAAATCTCCACCAGGCCTAACTCTAACTATAGATATCATACTGAAATTGACCCGATAACATATTAAAATCACATACTTATCATAATTTTACTTAAGGGATATAAAACACCGATCAAGCAGGCTCTCCTGATGGTAAGACAAATGTGGCTTATAGACACCATAAAAGTTCCCCTAACCGTCCATAAATTACGTGAGGTGTTTTTTTTACATTTTCTGTGACTACCTCACCCCCTGGAGATATGTCGTGAGATTTGATACAACCCCCTCCCCCAACCCCCAATCTCACGCGAGATTTGTCAGAATGTGGGTTTCTTATTTAAACGTATTGGATTGTTACAGCAAAAAAAAATGCTTCGTTTTTTTTTACGACTAGTAATCATTTAGGTGTAATAAAATTTAACAGTACAATACTAAAATCGTAACTACTGCGATTCCAATCCGGTGGTAGATTTATTATTATATAGACTCGTCACAAGTGCCTCTTGTAGGTTTGTGTGAAATAATAAAGATGATTTATTATTATTATTTTTAAAAAAAGAATATCTACTCTAATTCAGTCCATTGAAAATCAGACACGGTCTCAAGAGAGACTATTGGATAGTCTCTCTTGAGACCGCGCATAATTATGACCAGCATGTCCATATGATTTTCAGTAAAATCATCTACTCCTTCAACTTCGTTCTGATCTAGCTACTCTAAGCCGATGGCACCTGCGCACAGTAACTTTAATAGGTTTGTGCTGTCCTACAGCCGGAACATTAGACCTAATATGCAAGACCATCGGCTATACGGCTCTTCGGACCTAAACTCGTTTTGGCAGCAAGAAAAAGTAATGAGCTGGATCCCCCACCAGAGCAAGTTGCTGCACTGCCTATACTTCCCGCCTTAGAGTGTTAAAATAGAGCTACCCTTTACATAATTTTAATTTTATACTAGGTAAGTAAATACTAGTAACAGATAAACAGGAAGTCGTGACATAAAAACTATTGCACATGACCAAAAATGGATAAAAAATGATATGGTATAGCATAATCTATATATTAATACGTGATGCCAAAACTTTAGACCCCTTTTTACGAAAATTGCGAGAACGGAGGAGTATGAAATTTAGCACGCTTATAGCTTATGTGCAGGAGAAGTGCAGAACGCTAATATTTTTCAATAATAATGCTTACAAAGTACATTTAATCAATAAACAAAACATTACACACACTACCATTAATATGACGCACACAAACAAATATATTGGTGACAACGATAAAAGATCACAGATGGCGCACTAAAATCTTTGGAAACAAAGTAGATGGTCTTGTGAAATGAAGATGGCGTTCTTATCAACAAGATATTAAAATTTATTATGGTTGAATTTCGACCAATAGGCGACCACTAGTAAATATATAAATACATACCTCTAACGCCTTCTGGACTGGAATCTTCAGTCATGGAGACCTTTTCCGTCCTGTATTCACCGGTTTCTAGATCCCACACGAACAGACACTAGAATAAAATATAAATGTAAGAAAGAAAGAAAATTTATTTATTTGCGGAATATGCGTGTTGAAGTTGTTACAAAATTATTTTAGGTTTAATTTCAATAGAATCGAAACAGATTCGTGTTATGGGTTAAATAACAGACGTTTTTTTTTTATGTGAGAGGTTAGCGTCCAAGCACACGGCTCTCTTGATGGTAAGAGATAACCGTAGCTTATTGACACCATAGATGTTACAGGTGCACCGCAGTAGGCGGTGGGTCCCTACCCGGGCAACTTGCTACAAAGCACTCTACCACTATGCTCTTGTTGGTAATGACCTATATTTTTACATGTCTGTGCTCGCCTCTTACCAATGTGATTTGGTGTACTTTGTTACTTTTTATTTAAGTTAAAATTAGATTGTAATTTGTACTTTTTATCTAGTTTATAACGTAACCATTACTGTTGAAAAAAGACAGGCCAGCTGAGTTTCTATCGCGAATATGTGCCCGCGATTCCGATCCGATTGTCTATACTAATATTATAAAGAGGAAACCTTTATATTTTTGTATGTTTGTATTGAATAGGCTCAAAAACTACTGGATCGATTTCGAAATTTCTTTTACCATTACTTAGAGAGATTCTTCCGAATCCGTATAGGCTATATTTTATCCCGGAAAATAGATAGGATTTTTCGTGGTAGTGAAAATTGTGGAGTAAGTCGACGAAAAAACTGCCGTACGTTAACGATTCTCGCGAACGCTGCCTAATAGAGATGTATGGTTGACTTCTATAGAAAAGTTGTAGAACTCAATAATGCCTACAAAAAATTTCGCGATAGTATAAACCAAACATTTATATTTTAGCCATTACAATCACTTTTCCATAGAATGAAAGTAATTAAAATTATTAGCCTATGTTTATTGATCATATTATCGTTAAATACTAATACTTATCCAACTAAACTATTTATTTAGTAAGATTGTATCAAAAGCTACAAATTACTGTTTATTTTATTCCAATCGGACAATTCATTCAAAAGATATTATGAATTTAAAATTGTAATTGGTATTAAAATAAATAATGGCCGCCGGCCGATATGGGTAGCACGACTATAGTATAAAACAAAGTCGCGTTCTCTGTCAGTATATCCCTTTGTATGCTTAAATCTTTCAAACTATGCAACGGATTTTGATGCGGCTTTTTTTAATAGATAATGTGTTTAAAAAGGAAGCCGGGGCGGGTAGCTAGTAGTTTATAAAATTAAATATGTTGACGCGCACAAGTACTACTTAAAAGGTACAGGTGAATAAAGGTTTTTTTTATGATAATGGAAGGCAAACAAGCAGACGAATTTCCTGATACTAAGAAATTCACGCCGCCTAGAGACACCAAAGGTGGTAATGGTGCGTTGCCAACCTGAAGCCGGGATGTTAGGCCTCGAGCAAAAGTAAGTTGACCGGCTCCCTTACCTTCCGAAACGGAACACGTCAACGGCAAGCATTGGACGCTATGGCGGCAAGAATAGGTAAGGCGGTGGTACCAATCCGGGCGAGTCGCTACGAAACTCTACCACCTAGTAGGATGTCACGGTGTTTGTGACGGTAAGCCTGTGCACGCCTTTTACGAGCTGCCTGGCATGAAAGCAGATGGTCTATTCTGCAAAGGAGCCCAGACCAACACGGGAAAGTTTTATATGGTTCTGATTTTACGAGCTGCCTAGCAGAGAGGCAGATGGTCTATTCTACTTAGCGGACTTGGACCAACACGGGATTTTTTGTTTCTCTTTAATATGTTTTTGTTCAATAAGTATAAAATAAACGTTTAAGTAAATACATAAATATCTTCAAGCAAAGTTTCTTACGAGGTAAACAGAGGGTATCGAGTGCCAAGTGTCGCGATCCTTGCAGAACTGTCTAGCTACCTCTATTTACATTACGCTTTTCATACAAACACACTGGTTTCGGTAAGTTTTGACACCACTCGCGGTAAACATCTGAGCTATATGATTGCAGAATGTCCATCTCTTACCCTACCCTTCACTACGGACTCCGGCAATAGCCAGCATTGACATTATCATGACGGGAATAAGTAGTGCTGTGGGCGGAACGGTATCAAGAGCAAGAAGGTATTTCCGGGGTATTAATGATTAGTCACCTTTTGGTTTAGTACAATTTTGACTTTCGGCCCTTCCCTCACTTTCGGCCCTTTCCTCACTTTCCTTAAGAATCGTCATATTGAGCTATTAGCAATGATAAAAAAAAAAAAACAATCCACCTGTTATGATTGACTGCACTAATAGAATAATCCAGTAAGTAACCACTTGGATGGGATCGTCACATCCCAACCCGCAAAATACGGCCTTTGTGTAGTATTTTTTTTATATTGCTAGATACACAGCCCCTGTGTCTACATTCCTGACGGGCAGTTTGTAAAAGGCGAGCATAGGCATACCATCACAAACACTGTGACATCTGACTAGGTGGTACAGTTTTATGGATGGGGGAAGAACATTTGTATCAAAATCGTAGATACCTAACTATTCTACGCTGATGCACTGAATTTAATAAAAATTTCTTGAAGCGTGAACTTCATGAAAGCTGAGAAGGGAAAAAAATGAAAATACATAGACTAGGCGTACGAGGTTACCGATATTTGGGATGTTTACTCAACAACAATCGCCGTCATGGTCATTTTAGTTTATGGTGTTATAGAAATAGTCTCAACATAAAATATGAAATCAACTAACACTTTTTTACATCTAACAAGGATCAAGCTATTTTGGGGTGAATTGCAGAGATTCATTTTGAAGCCCTTACCACTTTCGGTTTATTTTTAAGACCACTGTTTGAGAATTCAGTATTGATGTTTTATGAAAGGAACATTATTTATTTGCGGAATATGTGTGTTACGAAGTTGTTACAGAAATATTTAAGAATACCAACAAACAATTACAACAATTTTAACTAGAGATTAAATTTAAACTATATTTAAATTTAATATATTTTAAATGTACGTTTACATTTTTATTTTTTTCTAATGTCGAATGTATAAACATAGAAAACAAGAAATAATATTACTAAAGGGGAATGATAATCTATATTTTAATATGTGATGTCAAAACTTTGGACCCCTTTTTACGAAAATTGGACGCAAGAGCATAAAATTTGGCACACTTA
>NJDC01007186.1:0-14952 GCA_002245475.1 Calephelis virginiensis | reverse complement strand
GCAGGGAAGCCCACTCTACAGTTTACGTAGATCCAAGAGTCTCACATCATCTTCGAGTCTCACAATAAAACAAGTTGTTCTCAGCATTTTAGGAGACTTCAACTAACACCTAGTTTCAATTTTGATTGATATGGATGAGTTTTAAATTAAATTGAGTCTTGATCTCTCTCAACACAACATGAGACTTTGCTATACCTTAAGATGTATTTTTTTAATTCAAGTTAAAGAAAAATGTTTGTTAAGATTCAAGTTAGCTAGCATTTTATACTAAGTAAGTTATCTGTATGTTAGTATGATTAGTTATCTTAAGCTATTGTGAGCTAAGCTCTTTAAGCTACATACCAAAAGTAATGTTGGAAATGTCATAATATAAATAGTTTAAACAAAATTAAACTGGATACAGGAAAATTATTTAGATACACATATTTTGAACAATCAATTAATTATTAAAATCATATTATCAGACTGCCTTCCTGATTGTGCTTCATTTTTTATTCATCAATTAAAATCCTATCACTGTAGGAAAAATGAAACCATAACTGTCACCTAATTTGGATCACCACATTCAATTTGATATTGGGTTTATAGACAATCTATCAACTAACCAAGATCCATAATTTTGTATTTATTTTAAGCATGAAGTGCATAAAAATGTATAATTAAAATATAATACTGCAATCACGACTTTTCATAAGCATTCAATATATAGCGAAACTGTTGTGAACATTATAATATTATTTCAACATTAAATATAGATAATTCCAAGCTAATCTCTAAAGTGAAGATCAAAAAACAGAAAATAGCAAATTTGCAGACTTGCAGTTTGAAAGTTGTTATTTTAACTGAAGGTAAAAATATGTGCTATTGTATTAATACTGCATTAACATAAATATATAAGTACTACAGGTTGGGCAAATATATTAAAAGTTCAACTTAATATTATTTATTTTTATAGCCAATGTTGATAACGCTACAAACAAAAATCTGATTACAATCATGCTTGAACTAAGAAACCAAAACTTGCCTCTCTGTTAAATAATTTATGCACTATGTTACTACTTTCACCAATTTTATTATCAAAATTTCTAAAGCTTGAGTTAGTCAAATCATTTTCACTCTGTGGAAGTGGAATTTTAGATTTTTCAGAAGACTCCATCATTTACAATTTGTTTGAAACAAATTACAATTTTTGTCAATCTGAGAATCTGCAAATTCAAGTGACAACTGACAGAACAAAACAGACGCCAGTCTCAATCTATGGTCTCTGCAGATAACTCAACGCTGAACGTGCCAATTTGGTGCCAATTTAATCCGGATTACTATATAAATACAAGTCTACAAGTCTCTATCTAGAAAATATAGTTATTTTATTGGTGATTGTCGTTATTATGTCTCAGCTATAGCCATTTATAACACGTTTTTGTCAGTAATAATAATAATAATGTGATTTTGATTTAGTTTTTTTGCGGAGGGTTATGAAAACACACTGTAAAGAAAACTGCGATTGTTGGTGACCGTGAATCGTAGTGCTCTTTGTAAGATGCCTATAGGTTGACGTCCTTCGGCTGATAATGATGACTGTTAAGAAAAACCTGCCATAACCTTGGGCAGGCTCTGGCACACTGACCACATAATAATATAAACTCAGGTAACAATCAGCATACACCACTGATGGTGCCAACATATTTTGGCCATCGAAAATATCATTTAACCCCCATGGAATAATGAATAATCTCTGCACAAGTTACACAAATTAGCTTAACTACAAAATAATCAAATTATATGACGGTATATGTGCTAGTTAACGAATTTAATTCATAGAAATACTTTTATAAACATCAGAATAAACATCAAGACCCGGAGAAGCAAATATTTTAATATCCATCGCACAAATGCCTGACCCATCAGAAATCAAACCCGAGCCTCTCGGCTGTTCTCTAGACCAACCATTTGGTCAGACATCGAGAAAAAAATGGTTGAAGTTTTTGTGTAATTATTGAATTTTGTTTATTTTGTTGGCATTTTAAAAGTAAAAAAATGAAGTGTAAACTTTATGATCGTGTATTTCCTCGTTGCTGCAAAATCTGACTAAGTGACCTTAAGTAAGGAGGTACAGGCACGTTTACAGCCTTGAGATGACTTTCTAAGACTACTTGCGACTGATTTAGAACTATTGATTCTCGATTTTATTAATTAAATAAATTGATGCCATTAAAGCTTGGCAAATGGCAAATGTTAAAGTGAAACAAAAAACTGAAAAAAAAACGAATTGGCCAAATGTCAATGTCAGTCACGACAAATGACTTTTTTCACCGGTGATTTGTGTTGTTTTGGTTAATGAAATCCGTTAAAAATTAAAACCTGAAAAAAGTTCATTACGTTTCTCTAAACAATAATTTTATTGTAAACAACGCGTTTATTGAATAAACATGGAACCAATGACATTGGGCAGTCCCACACATTCACCTTCGGGTAGTCCTAACGTGTCTTATTTACCACCTTTTCTACTGGGAGAAATTAATCCACCTTCCTTGTCTGGGTTATCTCCACGAACAAACAGTTTATCACCTACAAAAGGTCGGAGCCTGGCATTTGGTAATTTCTTGTTAAAGTTATGATTGCTTCTAAGTGTAAACTTGTTTTTTCAACCACAAAATTTTACAGGTTCACAAACAAGTCCTACGCAAACTTCTACACCGGACCAGAAATTATACAGGCAAAATTTGACCGTGCATCAACAAGCTATTTATAATCAACAAAATCTTTTTGCGAACATGCCAACATCACCAAATATGTCATATTCTATGAAATCAAATGGACCTCCTATAGAGGATTTATTTGACACTATAAAAAGTGAACCATCAATAAACTTCTCAACTTATCAAGAAAATAGCTTTGTAGGCAATAATAACTCAATTATGCATAATTCATATATGAACAATGTGTCAACAAACAACCAGTCCCATGTAACACAATGGCAAGAAGGATTCCAGGACCAAGATGATTATTGGATAACTGTTTTTGGATTCCCACCAAATGCAGCTAATACTGTTCTTGCCAGGTTTGGGAATTGTGGTGTTATATTAGGTAAGTTGCATTTAAATCGAAAACACAATGATTATACTATTAGTTTCAACTTAATTTCAGTTTAAAATGGCTTGCATATATATTAGATTTAGTAATATTTGAATGCTTGTGTGTACATATACTGTTTGTTTATATTACCTATAGATTACCTGTGTATCTGTTTTAATAGTTTGATATTACTTATAAGATGAGTATTTGATTCTTTTTCTTTCATAAATGAGTCTATAATATTTTAAATAAATCAAGCTTTTACTTGTAACTGGGTTCTTAATTCTTATGTTGTAATAATCTTACCCATTTTAGATAAGCAATATCCCACTCAAGGTAACTGGGCACACTTAAGATATGCCACAAGAGCGGAAAAAGAACGAGCAATGGCACTTAATGGACGTCAAATATTACCAGGAGTTATGGTCGGTGTTGTGGAATGTAAAGATCCACCACGGATAAGTGTTGCTAGTCCAGGCACATCTTTTGAAAGGTAAGTTCAATTGCTTGTTTTAGTACTTTCAACCCAGAGGTTTGCATAACCCTGGGTCTACATTAGTCATTTGTAATATTCTTATGGTTAGCTTTAGCAACCTATCCACAGATCAGTGATTTCTAAAATCCTACATCTTCCATAGATCATGATGAAACAGGTGGAGTCTTAGGAATCTCCTATTAATAAGAGATGGGATTACAAGAGTTTTATTGATAAGATATTTGTTATTAATTATATAGCCGACCCAATATACATTGTCGTGTTCTAAATATGAATATTGTTTTTTTATGTGAACCTTCTGACAATAATTAACACAATAAAAAAGAATTAACAAAATTGTTCCACCTGTTTACATAATATGATGCAATTATCAAGGGAAATTGGAATTAATTTTCATATACTTTGCAATTATCAAGGGAAATTGGAATTAATTTTCATATACTTATAATATGAAGATTAAAAAATAAGTGGTTGCCTGGCAACTAGTCTATAATAGCACCATCACATAACATAGTGTCAGTTTAAGTTATTAATTAATTATTTTAACGTTTTTGAATGTAATTAGTTAAAGATACAATACAAATATTGGTTCTTCAACATGACCTCCATTTCCTACAAAAAAATTATATATTATTTTTTATAGTAGATATTTTTAGCTAGCTTAGTATGATGATCACACTTTACCTATACTAAGCCAGAAGCAGCCTATTCACTCTTGCTTTGGAAACGGCCAAATTGTAATTATTAAAACTGAAATATTTATTTAGGAAATGAATTCCAATCATTTGCAAAAATGTAAGGAGCCAACCTTTTGGTTCTCGTATGCTGCATATCAACTAAGTAGGGATGATACTCATTAATTTGCCTTGTGTTATGATTGTGAAATGGAGCAGCAAAGATTAACCACCTTGGTGGAGCTCATTTATCTTTAAAATGTTACTACTTACTTTTTCCATGATAAATTTGTGCTGCAAATTATTAGATCTCGAGTTCAAGCACTTGATTATGAGCTTTACTATCTAAAAGGATTTTAGCAACAGCTGAATCTGTTAGAGGTGTACTTTTTTATGTTGGTCCACAGCGTCTTTAAACTGTTTCCCTACCCAGCATTAATTGTAAGAGACAAACATATGTTTGTTTGTCAGTAACAAAATGACCATGAGTAGGTGGTAAAGATTTGCAACGACTTATCCCAAGAAACAGCACTGTATTGTCTATTTGTGCCACCATACAGCTAGTGCTCTCTAATGTCATATTATGGTTATGAGGGAAGGCTAAAAAATATAGTACATGCAGTTAAATAAACATGAAAAAAGCTTAACATCCCAGTAGTAGGTTAGCAACAAGTCTACCCTGTGAGTAATCTTCAGAAATAGTAATAAATTTTAATATTGAAGAACAATTGAAACATTTGGTAAAATATTACATGTTTCATATTAAATAATTGATTCTGTATTTAGTATTTAAATTTTTTGTTATCTCTGACTTTTTTTAACTATACTATATATTTTCACAGACCAACCACAGCAAGATCATTGTGCCCAACACCAATCCCCTCAGCTCCAGTTCCTCAAAGGTCTAGTGGACTCATTTCCAAAGCATTAGATTATGTGCTTGGTTGGTGACAAATATTATAGAAAATAATTTGAAAATCTAATATCAATATTGAAGTCATTACAGTTCGCGCAAAACGTAAATGCGCTTCCGAAATAGGTAACATGTCATTGTACAAAACTCATTTCAGGGTATTGGCGGACATATGTGCGAGGAAGTGAGGGAACGTACCTCGCTGTAGCTCATACTCATTCATAATAGTGCTTCATGTCTTTTGTTTGGGTACTGTAGTGATTTTTTTGTGTTATAAATATATTAAATAAATATTGATATTTTGACAAACTCTTTTGGACGTACTATAAGTAGGATATGACGACTTTTTCATTTTTGTACATTCATTATAGTATTTTTGAGACAATATAAAAGTTAGTCAATTAATTTACTAAACTAAAACAACAAACATACTAAAAACACATGTTTATGAACTGGCGCTAAATGTAGCTATTCAATTGTTGCATTTATCTATACCTGCGCCCGACTGCAGAATTAACTTCACACGAGGCTCCTTCAAGTTTTCCGCGAACTGTATCTATACTATGAAATTAAGTAATAAGGTATCAGTAATGAAATAGTTTTCCATTTTCAATAATAAGAATAATTTAGGCAGTAAATAATATTAAATACATATTTTTTATAGTTATTTTATTTCTCATCATACATAGAAAAATCCTTAGAGGGTAAAAACCTAGTCAATAAACTTGAGTTGTGGAAACCCATATTAACCAAGAAATGGACCAGTAAGATCTACTTGAAAAGTGAGGAATATTTAGCAAAAGTTCATTTTTGTTCCAATCTTTGTTAATATGGTCTACAAGTCACAGTTTTTGTAATTCAAGTATAATTATATAAACTTCAGGATAAACTTGTTTATAATAAAACTATTTCCTACCTACTTATTAGCAGATTAAATCCTATTTAAAGATCTTGAAGTAAATTATATTTTTAGTGTGATATCTACAAGAAAATAAGACAAAAAATAGTTGAGAACAATATTGCAGATAAAATTGAATTGATGTGTTGATTCATTCAAGTTAATATGTTAAATAGCTGTGAATAATTTCTTGTTAAAAATTAAGACGAGGTATGTAATGAAATCTTAGAATATGTTTCTCACACATTTTTAATTAAAATAGGTACCTACAAGTTTTTTTTTGAAAAAAAATGTAGAAAAAAATCATAAAAAAAAGTTCTAAGGTGTCAAGGGACACCCGAATGGAACGAAGCTCTCTCTCTATCTATATCTCTCTTATATAGAGAGAGAGAGACAGACAGAGAAACATGCGCACGCCACACAGCTTACTATAGCAAAAAGTGTCGTGACAACTTTTCGTGAGAATTTTTTCCGTCTAGCCCCCTTTCACAACGCGCGAAAAATGTACATAATTGGAACTGCAAAAATGTTATGAAAACAATATCATATTCAACTTTGATTTAGTGATAAATTTTCAAAACATTTGTTCAAGATTAAAAATTGAATTTGGTGTACACTCAAGATTCAATAATGGGTCAGAAAAGTTACCTTTGCAGTTTAAATAACCAATTTTTTTTAAATAGCTAAGATATTGCTAACCTCGCGGTTTTTACAACTTCACCGGAATATTTTGGGCCAAGCAGCTGAGCCCCCTACAATTAAATAACCCTGGACATATTACACATATTGATCTAACCCCGAAGAAAGTTAATTATATGCTTACAATATGGATGTTAGTTAATGATACATTACAGACATGTTGAATGTTCCTTACTTAAATGTCTGCCCTCGTCGGGAATCGAACCCGAACCTTGTGGTTGGTCAATGGCGTTAGGTGTGTACACTAACTGCTGGACCAAAGTGTCGGTTCAACATTTCTACAGTTTGAAATAGGCCTACTGTTTACATAGAGCATACTGTAACATAGAAAAACAAAGAGAGAAATGCTGTTGAATAAATTATTAATACTTAAAAATACTTATATGACTCATAATTACAACTGACATCTAAATTCAAACTGGCAAAGTTTATTTAAAAAATTTGATGATTTAACACTGATTTTTACCTTTATATTACATACACAATTATATTTTTAACTTTTTGCAGAAACAAAATGATTTAAATGAAAATAGTCATAATGCCCAGATTTAAAAAAAATGTTTTAGGTTTTGGTCCTTTGTTTCCACGAAGGATTGGCTTTCCACCTATTTTTCCTGACATGATGTTATGGATATACTGGTTTACTGCTTTTACCTCTGTAAACCCAAGTGGACTCTAGGAAAGCAAGCTCCTAGCTAGGGAAAAAATACCAAAAGCCATTAGATTTTTTGGTATTTCTTAAGATAATCTAAGTTATTATAAAGAATAAAAATAAATAAGTAAGCAAATTATTAATAATTTAAAAAGTATCTACAATGGGTAGACATTTACCTACTTATGATTACTGTTCTTAAAATTTATGGGAAATTAAAACATGTTAACTAATAAATTAGTTAAATGTCCAAATTACTTAGTTGGAATAAAATGACTACCAGTAATATTTATATTAGTAAAATTGCTGGCCGTTTTATCAAATAAAATGTACACAAAATATGTTTGTGAATGTTTAAAGAAGTTATATAATTTTTATTGATACTGGCAATTATTATATTATCACATAACTTTTTATTCTTCTTGTATTTCATTTTGGCTGCTCTATTGTTGCATTTGCTAAATCGGTCATCTTTGGGTATTTAACATTATGCTTGTCAAGTTCACTCTGGGACCAAAGGATCATTCTCAGAAGACTACATAACTTAGGATTTGTATATTCTTGATTTTCCATCTTTAATATAGCTGCATTTAGTTCACTTGCAATCTGTAAATATGAATTTCCTTTAATACTAAGATAATATTATGTATAATAAAAAAAAATAAAAATCAATAAAAGCTTAAAACAATCTCATGATTCATCATCATGTTCAAAATTTATGTTGCCACAGACCAAAACACTCAGACAAGTCAAACTTGTAACACCTCTTGTTTTCCATCAGGGGTTAAAACATGAGGAAAAGTACAAGTTAACTACTAAACCAAAAACAATTTGTTTTGGAGATTCTTTGTCTTTGGTTTTAATATAGAAAAAGTGAAATAACAATATCTTCTTTTTTTGTAACTGACCCCTTTAAAATGTTGTTTACTTTTTATGTATTGGAATATTTTACTAAAGTATGTTCAAAAGGAATGGGGATAATATGTCGATTTGAAAAAAAAATGATTAAAATCATGTGTAAGCAAATCCTTAATTTACAATTTGCATAATCATTAACTGCAAAAAAAATATACAGTCATAAATTTTGTGTTGATCTTTTGTAAACTTTTAGCTGCAATCTTCAAAAATTAGAAACTAGGTACTGACAATAATCTAGATCTTCTTAGTTGGATGCAATGACATCTTGATGATATCCACATAAATGAAAAATTGTAGCTTAAAAAATTGTTGAACTCTAATACAAGTGGTGTTAATAAGATTTCCAATTCCAAATTATGTCTAAAATTTTTACTAAACAGGTTTTGTACTGATAAATTAATGTGACATGAATATATGATACTGGACACAAGTAACTCATCAAGATATATTTGTATGATTAAAACCAATGGCATACCAATGAATCATGTTGCATACGAAAGCAAAAATCAAAATATAATCTTGTGAGAGGACTAATTTACTAATTAATTAATAAATCCAAAAACTTACTTTCTGACTATGAGATGGAAGGAGTAAGTCTGCAAATGGAGAAGTGTGGGGGTCCGGAAAAGCTAAAAGTGCCAAAGATCTTTCGAGTTCAGTGAGAGCAGTACGATCATTGGCTCCAGCTTCTGCTAATGTAGCACTAGCAAATGCCAATGCCTCCTCAGCTCTTCCAGCTCTAATCAGTTCCAGTAATTGTAATTGCTAAAAGTAAGATTGTAATGAGTTTTTTATTAATTCACCATAACTTCTAAACCTTAGTAAAAAAGTAAAAGTAGAAAGTTATATACAGAAAGTAAAACAATATATAAATATTCATAATGCAAATTATATAAAGGAGGGGAAGTTTGAATGTTACTCCTGTAATACTATATTAAAAGCAAGTGCATAGGTTGAATGAAATAATTCCCAACACAACCACTACTGATTAGAATGCTGTGTAGCAACATGCTCTGGTAGAGTGGGTTCCAACACCTTTCCTATTCCTGTCGCCATAATAATCAAAATATGATATGATCTAGAGCAGCCTTTCCCAAAGTGGGCGATAACGCCCCCTTGTGGGCGCTGGAAGCCTAGTCTCTTGAAAAAAATGTTTTTTTTTTTAAACTAGGCGCAACAAATATGTTATTGAGGTTATTGACAAGAAAAAAACGAGGGGGGGGGGGGGCGCTACAAAACAACTGATTTTCAAAGTGGGTGTTACATTAATAAGTTTGGGAACCTCTGATCTAGAGGGTAGGGTAGACTTACACAATCAGCTTAATACCCTGGCCTCAGAACAGCGACAATAATATCTACAACATTTATAGGTCAAGGTTGTCCTTTGCCTTCAGGAAAACCATGTGCTTGATCAGTCTCATCACATTTAAAAACAGCTGCATGTGTTTAGAAGTAAAATAAAAAATAATGTGTTACACTTTTAAGTTGGACACATATTTTTTGGATTTTTTTGTTAGTTTCTTACTAAAGTTAGAGTAATTTTAATCAGTTTTACAAAGGTTTGAAGTAGCTATAGGATTTTACCTCAATATATTTTATTGTATGTATTTATTACAGGATACAAACTGGCAGTAATTGATTTTAAGCCCACAGAAATAATTAAAGAAATAATTGAACCAAGTCTAACAATAAACTAACATAGTTTACTAAAGTACTCTGATTGATAAACTTTGAAAATTAAACTAACTTACTAGACCTTCATCACCTTCAAAATAAGGCTAAATTACTAACCTGAAGATGAAAATATAGATATCTGTCATTGTCTAACAATTCAGGATGAAGAGCGTTCACCATTGATATTGCCTCTGGGATTCGTCCGTTTTGGACTGCTTCTCTTATCATAATACGTTCATCAAGTGAACTACACAAAGCTGGCTCCTGAAGACCAGCTTCTTGTTGAAATTTTAATGCTGCTTCCTTAAAACCCTCTGAAATATGTTATTTATTTAAAGGGTAGTACACTAATTAATTCAAGAAAAGGAACTTTTTACTAATACATTACTATGTCAATACTAAAAACTTTTCATGTCTGATAATTTCTGAAACCAAGTGTACTCATGGTTTTAGATAATATGATCAAAGAAACACAAAAGTCAAGAGCTAAATATTTCCTCTTTCTAAAAAAGGATCAAGATTTTTTAAATTTAGAAGAGTTTACCTGTTACTAAATAATTCATTATCAGCATATTCATGTCTGTTCTAGAAATTTGAAGGTCGTCAGATTTGCTGCGGTCGTAATATTTGCGTTCTTGTTTATTGCTATCGTTATTCGAAGTAGTATCGAGGCTCATTGTAAATATCTATTGAAATCAACAAGGTATTGATATTTTCGGACTTTGTTTTTCAAGTTGAATGATGCAAAGGTGACAGATATTTCTGATGAGAAAACAAAAAAAAATGACAGTTGCAATTTGCAGTGCTGCCAATAGCATAAATTCAAATATAACATTTTCAAGACAAATGTAACAGTTCATTATTTTATGTCCAAAGGTAAAATTAAAAAATACAGCATTTCATTAAGCAAAAACTGTACCTATTGGTAAAGGTAATGCATGAATCCTTTTTTTTACTATTAAAGAGGCAAACTGGCAATCTAGTTATACAGCCGCACCATAAGTAATATTAGAAATGCGTTCCCTACGCTCTTTTTTTAATTTTCTAGTTGTATGGATCAGAATCATTAAGATATCGCAGGTATAGTTTGGAAATGTCTCATATGTAACTGGTACCGAAGAGGTGTTATCAGGTACCAGGTAAAAAATGTCTTTGGAATCGCATTCTATAGGATTGCCGAACAAAAAGGTAGTGGTTGTGATATTTTATGCTCTGACGCGATGCCCGAAGATTAAACTCAGATGTAGGGATTAAATCAAACAGTGTGTCAAACAGTTTCACGAAGTATTCCTCGTAATGTATGCCGTACAGTGCTGCCAACTCAACAACAGTAAATGTCGCTCTCACGCTGGTGAAAAGTCGCTAAATGAGTAAAACTGAAAAAGTCGCTAGAACTCGCTAGATTTTTTATCAATTAATGACTTTCTTGGGTTAAATAGGCTGCCAACATTCGGTAGATTCGCCTTTTTAACCTTCATTCACCACCACCAATTAATGACGGGCAAAATAAAAATGCATACTAAGTCCTTAGATCTTTAATTTTAATCTCTCTTTATTCGTTAATATTAATTATTACTTAAACAATTCAACATACACAGCGATATAATATACATTAACTATAATTAGTATCTTATTCTAAATGAATACGTTTTATTCTATAACTCTTCGTCAGTATCGACTTCTGAATCATTCATTATTCGGAAGGGTATTGAATCGCTCAAACTTACGAGGCTGGAAGTAGATGGTTGTGCCTGATTTTTAAATGAGAACGCTTTATTTGTTCCAATCTGCCTTAAAACATCTGATAGGAGCACGTAACTGACAAATGTCTTATTTATATATTTTAGTACACATCTGATCATCAAAATCGATTACGTAGCTTTGATTTAACTAAATTCATCACGCTGAAAATTCTTTCGATTTCTGCATTTGAATGCGGCAAAGATAAAATTGTAAATGCAAGACTGCATAGTTCGTGGAATGGATTGTGGTTTCCGGTATCTTTGTATGTGTGAACTTCAACCCAAAAATCGATTGTATTTTGAATGTTATTCCATTTAACAAAGTTAATATTATTCCATTGTTGAGATTTTTTTTCTATTGCTTGAACACTCGTAATTCCTAATTCTCTAGCCAATTCTATAACATCACTGTCATTAGTTTTTGTCTTCAAATTTCGCTCACAGACAATAAATTTATTTTTGTTAAAATTTCGATATTTGGCGGAAGCCTGTTCTGCAATTTCGAGATAAGTTTGACTGTGAAATTGGTGCATCTTTTTTTAACAATTTTGGTATTGTCATCACTCAAATTTAAGGTCCCGACACACTGTTCAAACGCGTAGCCCAGAGTAGTAAATGGATTTATATGGCTTTCCAGAATTTCCGTTGTCAGGACGTTTACATTGGCCGGTTGGTAGACTACTCTCTTGCTGTTAGATTGGAGAAGTAGTGTAAGACTATCCAGCTTCTTAGTAGGATCAGTGTTTTCACCCTCAAATATTTTCAAGGTATTTTGTACTTTTCCTAGTACGCTCTGGATGTAGGTAAATAGAGCAAGTTACTTTTGTCCTCAAATATGGCATGTAGAATCTCCACTGTGTAGCAATTTTCTTTACTTTTGCATATGGAAAAATGCAGTTGCAGTTCATTCCACTGTTGCAAAATACGACAGACAGCTGGATATATGGACAGCCACGAGTTGCACATACTTTTAGTATTTTTAAAGGCTCCTTTCCACAATTTATTGTCTCGTATATATGTTTGTATTCTCCTTGGCGTTTTGGAGATAGGCAGAACCAATTATAGGTTTCTCTTACCAAATATTCAACATTACGAGGAAGCGTAGATTCAGAAGCATGGCTCACTGCTAGGAGTGAATGACATACACAACGCACTAGAATTAGATTTGTTAATCAATAATCAACTTGTAATATCTTGTGTAAGCCATTATTGACTCCTGTCATCACAGAAGCGTTGTCTGTTCCTATTCCAATCAAATTTCTAATGTCTAAATTATGATCCTTTAATGTTACTGCGATTGCATCAGCTAGACTTCTGGCATCAGCTTTTTCAATAGGTGTTAGTAACAAAAATGTTGACACTATTCTTTTTTGTGACTCACTAAAATATCGTATGGCCATCCCCAAATATTTTGACACGCTCACATCAGTAGATTCGTTCAAAAGAAGACTGAATTTTTGGTCACCGATATCAAGTTTGAGAATATTCTTAAAATGTGGGCCCAGTACTTCACTTAATATGTTCGAACATTTTGTTCGGTGTAAATGTAGATCATTACTGGTTTTGGAGTCATCGAATATTTTTTTACACAGTTCGCCAAGATGATCTATTGTCGAAACTGAGCAATGCTCAACAATAAAAAGGGCAAGTGATGCTTCGGCTTTACTGGAATTTTTCACGCCATCAACCATTTTTTGCACTGGCAAGGGCTGCTGAGTGCATTTTACGTTCACTTTTTTCTTGTGTTTTTTGGTTTCAGCGTGTTTTTTTATGTCACTTATTTTGGCATAGAACTCGGTTTGACAGTAACGACACAAACCTTTAATATCATTCCCTTGTACAGGAGCCAGCCATCCTTTATATTCAGGAGAATCTTCCCATTCCTTTTTATACTTTTGGCTATAAACTTTCTTCTTTACCGGTAATTCCATTATCGATAACTCACTAAACACTAATAAAACGCAATATAAAAAAGTCGCTAAGAAAGTCGTTAAATTATTTTTGTCGCTAAAAGCCATCAAAATGTCGCTTTTCATGCGAAAATGTCGCTGAACCTAGTGACAAAGTCACAAAATTGGCAACGCTGATGCCGTAAAAAACGCTAAGTTGACCCATAACTCATTGAAATGCCAAGGAATCAAGCTGTTCAGTAAATGCCTGCTCATCGACAATTTCAGATGTCCTACGTCGAAAGCGGTCAATAGGAAGGAGCTGGTACTAAGGAGCCCTTGCCCGGAAATAAGAACAATATTCCACGTGTGGCCGAAGTTGAGCTTTGTAGATTTGTAAGCAATGGGTGGGCTGACTGAACTTAACACCACTCTACATGCTAACTCCAAATTAAGGAGATACGATAAAAATACTTTTATCACAAACTTGTCTCGTCGGGTTAAATTTTACCAAGTTTGCTTGTTCAATTTTGATACTTTGGTCAAAAGACACTCTACTTCAAAGCAATATTCGTGAAAAATGTTGTCTCAATAGTATAACTTATTCGCAATATAACATTTTTGTGCTGAAAAACAGTGTGGGAAAAAGAACACCAGCTTCGCTAGTTTCGACAAGCATCGACCGAAGCTACTTTGGTGGTCTACTCTGTCAAAAGAACTAGTTATCCAGTTACACGAATTATCGGGAAGGAATCGCTTTGTGCCAACCTGATATAAGGCCTTTGTCATGTCCAAACTTACAACTTGCTGTGGCCTACTTGTACCCATCAGTGTCAATTTTTTTTTTCCGAAATGACTACTGTTGTGTACGTCTATTGACTTTAACAACGTCACCGGGCTAGTGGGCGAGCAGAGTGCTCAGTCAGAGATGTAATTTTGGGTGGGGCCTGGGACCCCCCTCCCTAAGTGTGTCTCCTGTCAGACCGTACCTCGGCTTAGGGTGGGATCTTGGTTCGTTTCGGAAGAGGATATTGTGGCTGTGTTCCGCCCAGGGCGGAACAAGGGTCTTCGCCGCCCCCGGCGGCGGCGGTGTCGCGAGTTTGTGTGTGAGTGTGTACTGTTGTATGAGGCGTTTGCCTCGGTGATGGGGTCATCGGGGTCTAGAGTCACGTGACGGGGCCTCCGGCGAAGCGGAGGTGGGTCCGTCTCGGGGACATAATCGTTAGCTGCTGCCATCAGAGGGTTCGGGTGGTTTTCTAACTTAGAAAAAGTATGATTGGGAGAGTTCTTGAAAGTGCTTCGCTAGGCTAGGCAATTCCAAG
>NJDC01007184.1:6850-21906 GCA_002245475.1 Calephelis virginiensis | reverse complement strand
TTTCGCCACGGGACTTGAATCCTCAGTAGCTCAATTGGTGAGAGCATTCGTCGGCTCGAGACGAAAGGTTACAGGTTCAAATCCTGTCTGGGGCGAAATTTTTTCTTTCTTTAAAAATTTATAGAAATCTATCCCAAGCACAGGGCAAGTGCTAAAATAAAAATAAATGCAGGTAGTCAGTCATATTCGCACAATAGGATGAGTTGACCCTTAACTGCTCTATGTACAAGCGCAATGCGTTTGTATGTTTGTTGTTGTAGTTGTTTTCTTAAAAGTAATGCCAAACACTTTTTTCGTGTCTGTATAAAACATAAAATATATCAATGGGATCAGTTGACCGATTCAAAACATTCATTAGGTCAACTGATCCCGCGGGATGAATTAGAGCAACCTCAGTTGACTAAAGACTCCTAATACTAATATTGGTGACGGTTTTGTCCAGTTTTACTGTTAATCATACACATAAATAACATTATCGCCGCTGTGGTTTAGCGGTCCGGGTGTTGGACTTGACTGCATGAGGGCCCGGGTTCGAATCCCGGGTCGGCAAACACAAAGAAAATTAGATTTTTCCAATTTTCTAATAAAAAAATGTTGGTCGGGATTGGAAATGTGCCCGGTTGGCGATAGGCTTGCCACCTATCACATTGCAGGACTTAGTGTCTTCGGCTAGTCGTGGGTGCCCTTTTACCTCTGCCTACCTCTTCGGGGATATGGGCGTGAAGATACTTTTTAAAAAAAAAATTAAATGTAGGTATACCTTCATAAGGTATATGTAGCAGAATGTGTTTTTATCTGTCTGTAGGTCTGTTTGTTACGGCTTACATCGGAAATGACTGGACCGATGTTGACAGGACTTTTACGGGAAGTTAGGCAACAGCTGATCTCATAAGGAGTAATTTGTCTACCTTCATTTCATTTTTTTTTTGGAAAATTCCACGTGGGCACAATACTTTCATAAGGTTGCAGCACCTTTTTAAGTGTAATGTTTGTAACTTGATAACTTGTAGGCATAGATGTAGAAAAAACAGTAAGGGAGTCCGTGTTTTTAATATTTCTCCCACGATATCATTTCTATTAACACTAAATATTTTTCTTAAAAATAAATGTTAAAAACACTTCTTTTTCATAATAATCCTTGCAAAGTACGCATTGTGTTCGCAACCGCAGTTTTATTCAGATGTTCTTTGTATAGAACTTGGGAATATATCAAGCATGAAAGAGCTCTTTTTAAGTAAAACGTATTTTTTAACCATTTACGCAGTTCTGAATTTGAATAAAAGTTATTTACTTGCAAGTTATTTGTAAAGATGGTACTTATTTTTACTTGCCTTAAAAAGGAGAGTTGCCATATCACAAGCTGTTAATAATGAGATTATATTTAACCAAATTGTAACGTTTCGAAATCTGATAGTAAGGTTATATTAATTAAGTCGTTTGGTTTATAAGTATTGCCAGACTCTCGTTTATATCTGTAGGTACCTACATATGATACATCTGTAGAAGAGTGAAATCAACTTAGAAAAAAATGATGGGTTGCACTCCGGGAGTGCCGGCAGAAGTGAAAACTTCAATATTATTTTGGTTGTGAATTTTTGATATTTTCGAATGATTAGGGAATAATTATGCACGCTTTAATTACCAGTATGAAAGTACTATCATTTATGTGGTAGAATACAATATTCAATTATTGCGCTATCGTACACAAAAATTACAACACGAACGTTCGCGCAAACGCCCTGCGCGTCTTATTAGCGCCTTTCGCCGTCTTACGAATTTTTGTCTTACTAATCAGGTCACGTGCCCTAAAGCAAGCTTAAAGGTTTTTACCCATTCCAAAAAAAATGCGCAACGACGCTAAAGAAGTTTTCACTTCAAAAATTAGGTGACTAAATTTCAACATCAGAATTTCTCAATATTTTGTCTGTCCCTATCCTGGCCGTGAATCACAGCGAATTTATTGGCTCAGTTTGTGATGAAATTCGGCTGCCAAGTAAGTACTCCATGTTCCGAAGTTTAAGCTACCTTTTACTCCGTTTCTGTTGGTTCGTTATAGTTTCCCGTGAAAATGGGGAACAAGGTAAAATGTAAATATGACTGAAATACATATTCAGATTTATTTTATTTGCCTACACAAAAAAAAGTATCTTCACGCCCATATCCCCGGAGAGGTAGGAAGAGGCATTGCCAGGGCACTCACGACTAGCCGAAGACACATGTATATATATATATATATATATTATGATATTCATTAATTATACTGATTGATAATAAATTAATTTAATTAAATTAATATATTTTTTTAATTTTATATTAGCCTGTGTGGTCTAGCGGTCCACCGACCGTCGGGATTGGATACGTGCCCGGTTAGCGATAGGCTTGCCACCTGTCACAATATGGGACTGGTCTTCGGCTAGTCGTGGGTGCCCTGGTTGGCCTCTGCCTACCTCTACGGGGATATGGGCGTGAAGATACTTATACTGATTAAAATTATTAATTCAGTACCTCCTGAAGTTATCTGGGGGCACGATAGTTCCCCCGAAAAGTCGAGCCAAGCGAAGCGCAAGGTATCTTTTATCGAATATGTAGAATTTGTGAAGTTAAGGTCATTAGGTTTAGCCTGTGTAGATTCAGAAGCTTGGCTCTACATGAGATCTAATATCTTTTTTCTTGGGCAAACCTTATGTGATCGTCTTGGCAACATTTGCCCGTATTGGTCCGAGCTCCTTTGCAAAACAGACCATCTGCCTTCCTGCCAGGCAGCTCGTAAAATACGAGCAAAGGCTTACCGTCACTAACACCTTGACATCTGACTAGGTGGTAGAGTTTCGCAGCGACTTACCCGGATTGGTACCACCGCCTTACATATTCCTGCCGCCATAACGTCATGACGTGTTCCGGTTTGGAGGGTAAGGTAGCCGGTAAATTTACTTTTGCTCGAGGTCTAACATCCAGGCTTCAGTTTTTCTACGCACCATTACCACATTTAATGTCTCTAGGCGGCGTGAATTTCTTACCATCAGGAAATCCGTCTGCTTGTTTGCCTTCCAATATCGTAAAAAAAAACATTTTACATTGTAGTTTTGGTAGGATTTAACATTTTGCTAGTTCTAGAAATATAGCCCTGTAACAATTAATGACAACAGCCAAAAATATCATGGTCACCGGACATCAGTTATATAGTGTCTTGTCGTATTTATATGTAGTTTATCGAAAATGTGCAACAATATAGTCGTCTCTGTGGTCTAGCGGTTCAGTTGTTGGACTTGACTGCACGAGGTCCCGGGTTCGAATCCCGGGACCTCGTGCAACAAAAAGAAAATTGAGTTTTTCTAATTTTCTAAAAAAATAAACGTTGCTCGAGATTGGATATGTGCCCGGTTGGCGATAGGCTTGCCACCTATCACATTGTAAGACTTGAGTGTCTTCGGCTAGTCGTGGGTGGGTGGTTGTGCCTCTGCCTACCTTTCGTAAAGATACTTTCTTTTTTTTTACAACAAAATACATCCGAGAAAGAGTGAGATTGAAAGAAATTGGTGTTAAAATGAGAAAGGGCTCGCGCCGCTGGTTTGGTCATGTGGAAAGGATGACATGAAATATTGACAAAGCGGCTATACGACGCGAGTGTAGAAAGATGAAGGGAGCTTGGGAGATCAATTTTGATATTCCATGATGAAGCGTTATCCCAGGAACCGGTGACCGGTGGTAACGGGAATGCTTGTATGAAAAGGGTTTGTGGAAGAAGCCAGTTAGATCTGCTAGGATCGTGAGATTTAGCACTCTATAGTTTCTGCCTGCCCCGTAAGTAGGGTTGCCAACTCTCAAATGACTTAACCTGGAGGATTTTAACAAATCGGGGGCAGAGGTGGAGTTTCGATAGAAGACTTGTATAAGTGAGTATTAAATTAATTTATAAATTTGAATTTATATTATTTTCGAGCGGCATCTATCACAGTTATAAAAAGTTTTTTTTTTAAATTTATGTTAGTAAGTTTAGAAAAAACCGGAGATACTATTGCACCTCGGGCGCTTGGGAGATTAGTTATTATTACCGGAGTCTCCTGGGCTTTCTAGGAGGGTTGAGAACCTTACCCGTAAGGGTAGAAACTGCGTTAAGTGGGCACCCGCGCGGTTTCAAACAAAAGTGGCCCGTTGCGAACCGCTAGACTACAGAAGCGACCACTAACTTAGTAATTTTACCTAAAAATTATTAACTAGGTGACCCAGCGATCTTCATTCACTTGGCAATCAATATCTCTACCTACCTTGCTTCATTGTTCTGATGCCTATTTTATTTCGAGTAGGCAAAGGCGACTGCCTTTGCTTACTTGAACTTTGCCTTTGCCTTGGTAAATATCTTTAATATACAGAATGCACTCTTCTACAGATTTTTTTTATATGTTTGGATGTGCAAATGTTTATGAGTATCGAAAATACACTTTGTTTTCATTCCCCTCAGGGCCGAATTTAAAGGTGTGAAGGTCTTTGGGCAACAAAGAAGTGGAGAAATCTTGGCCCCAATTTTTCGCCAATTAAAATGGTCAATTTTTCAACCAAAGTTTTCTATTACTATTTAAGGACAATATAGTATGATCATATGTAAGCAAATTACTGTAGGTATAGTAAAATAGGTAAAAAATATCAAAGAAAAAGATGTTTACTTAAGACTTAAACTTGCTAAGATATATAAACGATTTTTAAGAAGTCTCTAGTGTGGGCTCCTAGTCTGTGGAGGCTCCGGAGATTCCTTGTTCCCTGCCCCTAAACCCGGCCCTGATTCCCTTTATTAGTTTGTAATTCGGATAGCTTTCTTTTACTTTGTTTAATTTAAATTATTTAAGTGTATTATTTTTGTAGCTACTTAGATTTTAAATTTAATGTTATATTATAATTTCAACATGATTCTCTCTGGCCTGGCTCTAGATGCACATTACTTGCCTTTTTTTAATTAGCTGACCATTGCATGAATAATTAAGTTTTACTTATTTGTGGAATAGTAAATGTAACATAGTACAAGTTTTAGTGGAAGATAACATGTAAGTAAGTAAAAGTAAGTATCTTCACGTCCATATCTCCGAAGGAGTAGGCGGAGGCACAACCAGGGCACACACGACTAGCCGAAGACACTAAGTTCCGCAATGTGATAGGTGCCAAACCTATCGCCAACCGGGCACATATCCAATCCCGAGCAACATTTTTTTAAATTAGAAAATTGGATATACGTACCATATTTTCTTTTCGTTGCCCGACCCGGGATTCAAACCACATGAAGTCAAGTCCAACACTTAGACCGCTAGACCACAGAGGCTTTTTTTTGTGACACTGAAAATCATAATATTGTAGAGCTTGCAATTATGCTGAGCTTTAAGCTTACTGTTAAAAAAAATGAGATAGTTATTTGATATTTCATTATTACTGAGATAGTAACAATATATAAAGGACCGGCCAAATTTTTATGTAAGGGGGTAAAGGCTTAAATGTAACTGTATTTTTAACATATTTGTCAAATTTTAACATTTACTTTTCTAAACAATCATTTAAAACAGTCCGCAAAAATGCTTCACTACGTCACGCTATGTCGTACCTAGTACGTGTCATGACGTCACCAGACCGAGAATGCGCCGGCGATCGGTGAGAACTAGTTCTATGCTTTGTTTACGTTATAACCGGCTACCTTACCCTCAAAACCGAATCACTGACGTTATGGCGGCAGGAATAGTTAAGGCGGTGGTACCAATGCTGCCAGGCAGCTCGTAAAAGGCGAGCATAGGCTTATCGTCACTAACACCATGACATCCTACTAGGTGGTAGAATTTCGCAGCGACTCGCCTGGAGTGGTACCACCGTCTTACTTATTCCTGCCGCCATAACGTCATGACGTTCTGTTTTGGAGGGTAAGGCGGCCGATAAACTTACTTTTGCTCGAGGCTTAACATCCCGACCTCAGGTTGGCAACGCATCATTACCACCTTTGGTTTCTCTAAGTGGCGTGAATTTCTTACCATCAGGAAATCCGACTGCTTGTTTGCCTTCCTATATCATAAAAAAAAGTCAGAGATCAGAGTAAATTATTAAGCGCAGTAAAAGTGCCAAAACCGACTTCAAATATTTCCTTGGGTACGTCGGGATTTGATAATTCTATTTTCGAAAGATAACAAATGTTTCCAAAATGGCCCCACATAACTTTCATGAACATCCTACGAGAATACATACATTTTTCACCTGTTCAATTTATGAACTATTAAGTATACCTAAAACCACTAGTCACATCATGACAAAACTATTATGGGACCACCTCGGAATCATAACTATTTTTTCTAAAAAAGGACCATCAAACTTGTTTTGGTCGAGTACCTAATCGCATAACAAATAAACAAAAATAAAATGGAGTTGTATTTCGAACCTGCTCCTTTTGCAGTTGGTTAAAAAGTAAAAGTTAGTAACGCACGAGACCTAAAACATCCTTAATTTGAATCTATACTTGCTATCGTCAGCACTTGGTTTAATTCCATTGTATATACATGTTTTTTATAGTTAAAACTTGTACTTATCCACTGTATACTTTATTTAACACTTTCTGTTACTTTCTAGCCAACCAACTAACTTACATATAACCAAATAGGTATTGAACGGTAAATCAAAAAGTCCTTTTTGAAGTTATACTTCTTTTGGCGCGATAGGAAAAAATGATGAGGGTAAATTTTTACGATGCGCGCGCACACCGTCACGAAAAACCGACATGATGAAGTTAGCTATAGATACCATTTTAGTTTTTAAAGAGATTTTTATCTTATTACGCCGAAGAAGTATAACTTCTAACGCGTGTACATAAGTACACACACACTTTTTTATCTTTAGTTTCAAAGCCTTGATGATGCTGTAAAAAGTGAAACCATTTGGCTAGAAAGTAACAGAAATTGTTAAACAAACAGTGGATAAGTATAAGTGTTAACTCCGTAAAACGTGTATAGCCTTAATTTGGTAACAGACGAATAATAATTCGAATATTTTTATGTGACATGATTTTGCACCATTGGGTAATCAATCTACATTCCATACGAGAATAAAAAACATTTTTTTCTCGAATGCAACAGGAAAGCAACGGGAAGCAAAACTATGCTGAATAAAATAAACTCCTTGGCTGTTGAAATCCCTCAGGATATTTACGTTAAAAATGCGTTGCTATATCATATTTTCCCCATTGAATCTCCTAGATGCAAGTCTAATACCTAGCTTGCCTAGGAGGGTTGGTCCCTTATGTAAAATAGTGCTTTGATCTAAGTGAAAATATGTCAAGCATAATGTACCGCCGCCATTTTGTCTTGGGGTCTCGGGGTTCTGAGTCTTTAAGAATGTTATTTTTTTTCAAACAGTTAAGAGGCTTAGGTCTTTTATGTTAAGTTCTTAAGATTCAATTTTTTAATTTGTATTTTATTTAATTGCTAGAGTGTCAAGGACTGGTTTGGAGTATGTGTTGTTTATGAAAGGCTTTTGTCCAACAGTGGACGAGTTTTCTTAAATGATTATGATTCTAAAGAAGTGATCCTCACTTCGGTAAGCAAAAGATATAGGGCTGATAGAAAACGATTTTTGTTGTCTTAAACATTGAATATATTAAAACGTAACAATAGGCTATCGAGGCATTAATATTATTGTTAAATACATTTTTCGAGAAAAAGATGTTAGTTGTAGTTAATTCTTGTTATTTTTGTGAATAATAATATTAGTATAATTTATAAATGAGTATTGTTCTCGATTTCTTTCGGATTTCATAATTAAATCCAGATTTGGGGGCAATGGGACTACCTTATACATTTTATACAAATAATAAAAAAAAACGTCGATTAAAAAATGTCGGAGAAATCAAATGTATTTAAAAATATACACGTTCACAAAAAAGATAAGAACTCCTAGAATTTTTTGAAAATGGCGGACAAATAGAATTACATAAAAATTGTAAGAGTCGTAGATATAACCTTCTCCTTTTTTCTAAGACGGTTAAAAATATGAAAAAGTACATCTATAGGAGACACAATCTGTAAAAATAATAAAACTTTAGAAAAGTTAATTCTGTATATTGAAAATAATATTTTGGATACAACAATGGGACCACATATTCACCAGCGCGTGTGTTTTCTCCGGCCAGTATTAATAGTCTATCTAAGATAAGAGATCGTCACATTTAAGATCAGTTACCATGAAGCCGTCTTTATTTTTCAATAACTAACAAAAACATCTTAGCAACAAAACTTTAGAAGGCCTATTTTTATATGTAGATATGTTATTAACATGCTGAAACATAACATCACATCCGTATTTTTTGTAGTTTTACTATGTTTAAACTATTTTATTTATAAGGAACTCGCTGAATACTTTTCATTGAATTTAGTTTTTATTTAAAAAAAGTACCTCCGTATCGATTTTCTATAAATATTATAATGTAACCCCTCAAATGCGCCCCACCTGTCTCCTAGACCACGCCTTCAACCCTGCCCTCGGTTAATGAACCTGGTTAAACTCATCCACATCGTATACACCGAGAGCTTTTACATTTTTTTAACAACCTTAACAAACATATTTCTATGGTTATTCTACGTTTCGTTTGTTTGTAAGTAAGAATACTATTTTATCTAGATTTCCCAAAAGGAAACCCTTTTGAGATTCTCAAAATAAAAGAAATTTATAAATTATATCTTGCTCCCAAATTGTACCTAAATTTCAGCTAATATAACATCATGACAACGGAACATACGTATATCGTACCTTACCTTTATGACTCTATGTTAGGTACACGCATAACTCCAACAACTTACCGCGAGGCTTGGGTTCGATTGCCAATGGAGGCAGGGATTTCAGTGATGAACATAAAAGCCGATAAATCCGGGTCTAGGCGTTCCCGATTTTTATTTTCATAAGAACCTTTTTCTGACAATAACTATGAACAAAAAAAAAGCAATATTGATTCATCCGTTTATATATGATGCGATGACCACGGGAAATGGAGATTCATTTTTATAGATAAGATACGTTTACCTACTAACTAAATATATAATATAAAAGTACTTAGATATATAAAAGAAAGTCTTGCTAGTTACACTATTTATGAATCAAGAGCTGCCGAGAACCAGGAGACGGACTTAGGATACGTTTTATCTCGTTCGATCGTGAGGAAACTAGGGGGGGTTTTGGCGCCATCGAGAGAAAAGATGGTCGAAGTTTTTTCATAATTATTGGATTTAAAAAAAAGTATCTTCACGCCCATATCCCCGAAGAGGTAGGCAGAGGCACAACCAGGGCACCCACGGCTAGCCGAAGATACTAAGTCCCACAATGTGATAGGTGGCAAGCCTATCGCCAACCGGGCACATATCCTATCCCGAGCAACATTTTTTTTATTAGAAAATTGGTAAAACTCAATTTTCTTATTGTTGCCCGACCCGGGATTCGAACCCAGGACCTCATGCAGTCAAGTCCTTTGTCCAAATTATTGAATTTCGTGTTGATATTGAGTGAAATTAGTCAATTTTGGTGGCATTTTGTACAATTTTGTTCAGTGAAAGTGCACAAATGAAATAATCATGAAGAAATTAGCGTATCGTGTATTACCTCGTTGCCGCCAAATCTCATTACATGAACTTGAGTAAACAGGCCACCGCTTTACCCAAGAGCCTGACATGGCTTCCTGACGACTTATGACTGATGACTAATTAAAATTAACTGAAATGGATATAAAACTTGATGCAAATTTCTATTTGACTAATGGCTAAATACTAACGTGAAGGCCAAAACCAAAAGAAAAAAAGGAAACTAGGAAAAACGAAACTTAAATTTTCCTATACAAAGTGATGTGAAGCAGCATATTAATGAATACACATTTCATATGGTCTTCACATCACGCCTGAACGGATGAAACAATTCAGATAATTCTTTGTTGTGTTATTAGGAGGAGGTTTTTACGAAAAGAATTGCACGTAAAATAATATATACATGAAAAATAGTATAATACATTTACTAATATCTGCTAATAACGCAAGTATGTAATGTGCTTAAATTGGGATGTGATCAGTTAATGTGATTTGTCTAAGGATATTTATTTTATTTGTATAGTTAAACTACCCGACCCAGCGAACTTTGTGCACTAGCTATATACTATGCAGGGGGACTTGGCATACAGATATGTATGTATAGGTAAGATGACCTGTACGTTCAAATGTTTCTCTACATTCCAAATTTAAAGTTTTTTAGTCACTTTATACTGAAATTGCAAATCCGCAACAAAGTTTCGAATATACATACTTACATTGATGAGTAACTTCTAAATTAATTAGGAATTGACCAATAAGGTTATTTTTTGGATATTTTATAATTTTAGTTACCTATGTAAAAAAAAATAGGTTCCAGTTGCAAAAATGTTCACAATTCGAGTTACTTACTCTTTGACTACATCCCATTAGTTTTCATCGTAATGATAGATATGTTTTGAGCTTGAAAGACAAACAAGCAGGCGAATTTCCTGATGTGAAAAAGCGTCTATCATCATCGTTATGGTTAACTACAGACACACATACACATACATACATATCTTCACGCCAAGTCCCTTACAGGGTAGGCAGAGAGTATCGACTCCCAGACCTCATGATCCTGACAAACCTGTCTTGCTTCTTTCACATTACAAATCCATTTTTTTCATACAAATACGCCGGTTTCGGAGACTCTTGACACCACCCTCTGATAATATCCGATTGATCTGATCGTGAAATGTCAGTCTTGGTCTCCCTGGGTACCTACATCCATCCACATTCGCATTGTATATCTGCTTTGTCAATCTTTCATCTGTCATTCTTTCCACATGACCGAACCAGCCGAGCATGCCCTTTCGCATTTTAACACCACAGACAATAATCATAAATTAAAAAAATATAAATATAAAGAAACTTAAACCTTTTAATGATATTTGAAGACAAACAGACGGATTTCGTGATGTTGAGAATCACGGAGAGGTATTTGTCGCCTCCATGAAACATGACAGTAACAAACACTGATGCCATAGCGTATCTAATAGGTAAAAGGTAGATATTAATTCGAGCAACTGGTGGTTTGAGCCGCCTTATTTATACACATAAACTAAATTGCTCCAAGGTTTAAGTTAAGTTGACGTTGAAAGTTTGCCTTAGCACAGCCTTAGGGCCACTTGCACGATGCTGGGTTAAGTATTAAACACAGAATTAGCGTCTAACTAGAGTTAAATCACCTTATACTTGACAGTTTAACTCAATATTAAAAGTAACCGGGTATGTGCAAGTGGCTCTTAGAGTATTTTAGACTTTTTAGACAAAGACTACAATAAGAGATAATATAGTCTGTATTATAGTGCAATAAACATTATAATACCATTTTCAATCTGGGAGTACTTAAGTCTGTGTTTAGTATAGTAATAAGACGGTATTATTAATAAACACGGAGTAAAGTACTCCAAGGTTCAACCTTGTCTTATAGTCCCTATTATGTTGTGATGCAGACTATAATATCAACTTAATTTTACTCCCACGTTAGTCCATGTTAATTAATAAGACGGATCCCGTCTGTCTGTGTCACATTGTAATATAGACTATAATACTAGGTTGAACTTTGGAGTAGTTTACTCAAACTTAAACGGCATGTGTTTATGTGTTTAAAAACTTCTCAAAGGAGCGTTCAGCCATAACCTAACATACCACGACCAGGGGGCTGATTATGTATCTCAGTTGCCAACTAACATGGTAAAGTGTACATCAAATCGCTGTCAAATGACTTGTTTTATATTTGCTATCTCCAGTGACCAAAAGAAATACAATAGCGATAGCAAACACAAATGACGTCATTTGATGTACACTTTTTCATTTTGAGTTGGCAACTGAGTTACATAATCAGCCCTCTGGAACTTGTATTATTATTTAAAAGTTATAAAGTACCCCTAAACCAATTCCACATTAACCCAAATAACTGTCAGATGTGCCATTCATAATTAAAATTTAGCCCAATAATGGAAAATATTAGATTCGTCATCAGGTTAACATTTTTTATTTTCTTTTATGCTAAGTTTATTGTAGTAGTTGCCGGCAAATGTGATTGAAGTCGATTTCAAAATATTACTTTTTCCCTGACTCTTTCACAATTGAAATTTGTGTTATATTTGAATTTATTTTATCTTAATTAAGAAAAACATTTTATCTTATAATGATGACCACATGAAATCGTTTCTTTGTTTAAGAATCAATATCTTAACAAGAAAAGTGGCATGGGGGAATTTAATTCATGCATTGTACGAGTACTAATTCAGTCCACGATTAGCAAAATCGCAAACAGTTTTTGTTAATATTTAATAAAATTTATATTTTTTAGATATAATATTGACAACAATTAATTTCGCAAAATTATGATGCTATTATAAATGTAAAATAATATTTGTATGTTTGTTTATTCAGGATTTTATCCTATCCTATTATCCTATTAATATTATAAATGCGAAAGTTTGTAAGTATGGATGTATGGATGTTTGTTACTCTTTCACGCTCGAATGGCTGAACGGATTTGTCTGAAATTTGGAAGACAGATAGATTGTGACCTGGATTAATATATAGGCTATTTTAAATCCCGATCGCACACCGGGTTTCTGTGAAAACGCGGGCGAAGCCGCAGGTAGCAGCTAGTAGTTCGATAAAACCGAAAAGTCTATTTGAAATTTTGAAAATGATGGTTGGTTTTAAATTTTAATGTATACATCGATATACATTTTACTAGTTTGTATTCTCAATAATAGATATGTTTTATCGTATTTCTGTCAGGTATTTAAATCTGAATACGCGTTATGTATTGTTATAGCGTCGAGAGTCGAGACTAAGACTATTCCAGTTAAAATTGTTAGCTATAAGTCAACATTTTTTTCCCCTCATAACATGTACTAGTCTATTACATAATCTATATAAATTAATGCCACTTTTCGTTGTTATTTTATAACTCAAGAACGGACTTTCCCATCCAAACCAAATGTTTAGGCTTTGTTCGAACTATTTAGTAGATGTTTTATGTGAAGTTTCCATAAAATAGGTCGAGTGGTTCTTCATTTATCACATTTTTATAACCAATGAATTCAATAAATGGCGGATCATTTTCTTAAAGAGTATTTTTCAGTCAAATTGAAACTTTTTTGAGATAGCGATTGTGCCGTCATATTGAAATCTTTTTCATTTGTTGTTTTCTTTTTTGTTTTGTTGTGTTATGTCATTCATGCATTTTTATACGTAGCGAAGCACATACCGGGACGTTAGTTATGTATAATTTTTGGTAATAAACGATTTCTATCTCTATGTCTAAGACTGCAGGAAAACTTCTAGTCTTTTATTATACCCCGTGTTGGTCCGGGCTTCTTTGCCTTCCTGCCAGGCAGCTCATAAAAGGCGAGCATAACTACCTATGCATATACACCGTGAGATTTGACTAGGTGGTAGTTTCACAGTTACTCGTGACGTCAGTGCTTGTTGTTGTCGCGTTCCGGTTCCGAGGATAAGGTAGCCGGTAAACTTACTAAGGCCTAACACTCCATCCTCAGGTTGGTAGCGCACCATTACCACCTTTGGTGTTTCTAGGCGGCCTCAATTTCTTACCATCAGGAAATCCGTCTACTTGTTTGCCTTCCAATATCATAAAAAAAGAGTCTAATAGGAAAATCTACGGATACTACATCGCTGGTCGAGGTATATAAACTCGAATTGTATGCGTACATTTCTTCTATTAAAACGCAGGTTGGTTTTACAAATTAATCGTAAGGGTATCCCACACTTCTCGGATGGCGGTTCGGAAGATAGGTGTGATTTGGGAGCTAAGAAATAAGTGGATGTGATGATTAAATTATTTATGATTATTTATATTTTGTTTTTCAATCCACGGCGGAAAAATGATTTTATAAGTTTGACGTCTCTCTCTCTTTCTGTATTTGTCTGAATGTCTGGCATTATAACTCCTAAACGTATGGATCGATTGCTATGCGGATGTTTGAAAGCTCATGAGATGGAGATGGTTAGATACATACGGATACGTTTTGTGGGTATATTACTTTTTTAATTTTATGATTATGCATTCCTGTAGATGCATCATTAAAAATGAATATTCTTTCGCACAAAATTACCGTTAGATGTATATTTAAGACTAGGTTAATCGAAATAACCTATTTTTGATTCAATTTTATGCCTACAGTTTGTTTCGTTCTAAGGAAAATGTAGTTATTAGTATAGTTCGACATACTTTTTATACTTATACTTATACTTAATTATTTAACGACTTATAACACGATATTAATGACTTGGCTCGGTTATAAAAAAATAGAAAAACAATGTGTTTTTAATACTTTAACTTTCTTTTTCATTAACACGGAGTAAAGTATTCCAAGATTCAACCTAGTATTAAGCCTAACCTAGTATAACCTAGTATTATAATGGGATACAGACTATAATATCAACTTAATTTAACTCCTACGTTAGTCCATGTTTATTAATAAGTCGGATTAATTTATATTTAAAATTAATCTAACTCAAAGTTACAAAAAAATACAGTAAAATAGATAATATTATGTTAAAGAAATTTCAGTGCCACTTTTTTTTTCTTTTTTTTTGGTATTATCTCTTATATCTAAATATCATAATACAAGTTTCGCTAAATTATAAAGGAGTTTATTGGCTTTATATGTACCAAAATAAGTAACGTGCTATAACAAAATCGGACTTATTTTCTATCATATTTCATTATATATTCTATTCTACGTATCATATATTTTATATAATTATTATCAAAATAATTTAAAAAATATAAGTAGTTCTGAGAACTGTCTATTCTGACTGTTCAAGTATCAGCGCTCTTCACTTCCATTGTATGGTTTAGATCAGAGATTCCCAAACTTATTTCATGTAACGCCCACTTTGAAAATCAGTAATTTTGTAGCGCCCCCTCCTCGTTTTTTTCGTCAAAAACCTCAATAATAACATATGAATGTCTCGCCTGGACTTCAATAAAACCATTTTTTC